>BMAO01000843.1:0-94584 GCA_019973975.1 Trichonephila clavata
AACAAACCTAGAAAGACGCGAACAAACCTAGAAAGACGCCGAACAAACCTAGAAAGACGCCGAACAAACCTAGAAAGACGCCGAACAACCTAGAAAGACGCCGAACAAACTAGAAAGACGCGAACAACCCCTTCCCTCTCCGTATAGGTCATTAGTTAAGAACCGCTTACTAGGAAAAGTATCAATCCTTTCGCTTTGCTTCTCCTGCAAAATGTCATTTCTACACGAATTTATTATAGAAAACTTTGGACTACATTAAAACACCAATTTAGTGCTAATTTTATATCCGTGCGTATTTGCTTCCAAATCATTCTAAAAGACATTCATCGAAATAAAAGATTTTATTTTCTAAAAGCATACACACAAAAAGACATAGTAAACATTAAAATCCATCGTGAGTGTCTAAACTGCAACCGTCGAGCCGACTGTAGTCTCTTCCGGTAAGGATAACACAGGAATTCGAACATTTTCGAACTTAATTTATCTCTATGACGCGTACATACCTTGTCTGGAGAGCAATAGCACCTGCAACGGAATGAATGAAAAGGTTTAGTTCGAGTGGGATACGGATTATTAGATACATAAAAGTAAAATAATCTAGTTCTTGAAAACGAATGCTATACTCACACACTCATGTGAATTGGCCCTAATTCACGATCAAGTCCGTTCAACGTGTAGGGTTGAAAAGCACACGGATTGCGTGTCTCACATTGAAAGCGTGCCATCTCCGTGCGAGCCTGCAAGTAAACAAAGTCATATGCAAAGAGAAAAACGCAGAGTAGTTTGCATAGTTGACAGAAAATTAAACTCTGCCATGTGAATAATATTACAATAAACTCGTAGCCGTTAGCTCTGAATACAAGAAACTACTCTGAAAAAGGTGGCGGCTTACAGCAAAGCAGATCTCTGTAACAACCATTCCCGTAACATAGAAAATCTTACTAGATACTAATCAATCTCAAGTATAGATTTATACAAGGGATATTACCAGAGTTGTACTCCGTAAGCGAGTTTCCTTAGACTGTATTGAAATATAGATTCCAAAAACGCAGTTAAGTGTAGCGCTCAATAAAATTACGATAAAACCGCAGATCTAAATTTAAACTAAATGCTGAAGCAAGACATTTAATTGCAAGAAGCTACTGTAGGAATTGAAGTTATGAACGTTTTTTTTAATAGAGACGTTTAGTTTTGTGCAACACTACTTTGGAGAGTTTAAAGTTTTTAAGCTTGCATACTCTTACAACGAATTAAAAATAGAAGTAATGGAAGCATTTTCCAGAATCATTAGGTCAATAGTATAGAGAAAAGTAAAAATTGGAATTCATACCTCGCGTTGTTGAATGACGCCACGGTTAGATTCCGTCACGAAGACCAAATGCGCATTCTGATAATTTTGTCCAGAAACCTGTAAAAGTATTGCACTTCTCATTAGAGTTGAAATATTCATGAGTCGAAGTAATTTCAAGAGATTACGCACAAGAAAAATAGCATTATTACTAATCACAAACTATTATAAAGGGAAGTTGAAATCTTACCTCGTCTGAAGTGTTTGAACGGGATGGCCTGGCAAATATCACATTGGTACCTCCCTCAGTTTGCTGACTGAATACGCCAGAAAACAAACAAATTGCAAACACGACGAAAAAATTTTTTCAATAAAAAGCACTAAGCTCTGCAAAAATAAAAGGGTTTAAAACAAATCGAATGTGATTGTTCTAAATCAGAGAAGTCGTTTTTATACACTGAAACTAAAGCAATATAGTCCTTTCACTTGCTTGATTAGCTAAAAGCCGGTTCTAGTTTTACATAATTTGATTGGAAACTTGGAACTCATTGCACCTTGGTAAAATTTAATCTGCATGGGTTTAATTGTTTTCCGCACAATCTGTCTCATAGAAATGAAGTGTCATATTTTCTTAATTTAGTTTACTTTTAATTCAATCAACTCATAGTAGAAGGTACACGGGAGTCATCGCCGAAGAATTAGCAATTTTGAGCCAGATTAAAGCAATTTAAAATATTTCCTGAGCTAAAATGAGTTTTTCTTAGTTTTCAATCCACACCTCTCGGCCACAGTGAGCGTGACTTAAATCTAGTAGTTTTGAATCGCGGTAAAGAGACGAGAATGACACCTGAGCAGGCACAACCCTAAGTACCAATTCACATGAGCAGGAGAGCATTGAGCCTCGATATAGTTAACGTGCATCAGGACCACGTACACGTTGGGACACTTCAGTGGTACTCTCAGGCTATGGTTATGGTCAAGGTCTCGTGGCCAGTATATCATGAATTATAGCCCAGTGCAACTGAAATTTTTCCGTATAGAGATCTAAATGTACCTTAAATCTGTCGGTTTTCAGCTTTGGCGTTGTGTGGAAGTTATGAGAGTTGGGTGACAGCTCCGTTGTCGTCCTGGTCAATTGACCATGGTTCAAAGTTACGAGGTCCTTCACTAAAATCCATCGAGTATATATATATAGCTGAGTAAGGTGACTTTAATTTTCGCTCACTCAGTAGCACTAAGCCTCGAACTTGTGACTTGATACGCAAGCTGCGTGTTCAGTGACCACTTGATCGACTTGACTCGTTCGGCTCTTAGTTCATATCCCACTTTTCATACGGACTTCGAACTTGGTTTTAATTTTAGAGTGTAATAACCATCAATATTCCCATTATTCGAAGTGACGTACTTTTGGCGAAACTAAATCTCAAACTTGAACTCAAATGTAATATCATCAAAATTTCATACCAGGACAACTGAACTGTAAGGTGGCTATGGCAGCTTAGTGGTTATAGTCACAAACGTGTCCTCGGAATGTCGTGAGTTCGAGTAAAGGTGTCCTTGAAGACTCGCTGTGTAGAATGGTTGGGCACGTTAAATCTGTCGAAATCTAAAGTACTCCCTTTGGTGTGGTAATTTGAACAGGTAGTACCATCTCAGAGGTCGTCCTCGTTATGTGACCTTATCTCAAAAATAGAAGATCTATCATCATCATCAACCCTCGTATTGAGCACTCACTCACTGGGCCATGAGTTCCGATGTTATTAGCCCTTTAAGGTATCCGACTACCTTAAAATTGTGAATTTTACCAAAAATTGACAAATTCTTTTTATGATTTTATTTTATGGACCATCTTATTAGCTTTATAAAAATACCAAGTTTATCATTTTCCGTTCACTAGAACAAAAATTACAAGTGTTTTAGTAAAAAAGCAGATGTCATTACTTTAATTAAGAGATGTCATGCTTTAAAACGCGTTTTACTCGAAATGTGAATTTTTGAAAATAATCAAACTGGGCAGTGATTGCTAAAAAAGTTTTGAACATAATGAACTGAGAAATTTTTTCTGTAAGTTTTGTATAATAGTAGAATTGTTTTAACCTTCAGATTTATGAATTACTGTTTTATTACAAAATTTACAGTTTACTTATGGGAATATAATCACTGTTTTTTTTAAAGAAATTTCATATAGTAACTGAGATAAAGTGCTCTAGTTATTGTATAAAAGAAAATATCTCTTATCCTGAAGGTCATTTCAAAAATGAATAATATAGCAACACATTAGATTGAAATAATTAAAAATTTGTTCATAAACCTTTCGTACAGAATGGACAGTATTTATTCTATTTTTTGTCAGTTTTTACCTATTTTTTTCCTTTTAGCAATAATAATTTCTTTTTCTCTTCTCAATTGTAGCACGTTTTTCTTAAAATGCAACTTTATAAACAAATCTAAAAATATCAAAAAAATCTCTATATTTCCTTTTTTTTTTAAAAAAAAAAAAAAAGTTGTCGCAACCAGTCGGATACCTTAAGCAGTCAATTTTTTTACCGAAAATGTTACAAAAAAGAGCACATTATTTTATCGCATAATACTTGTAATAGAATTCGAATGTAGATGAATTTTATTTTAACTTTTAATTTTAAAGTTTTCACACTATGTTTTGTTTTATAATTGTGTGATTGACACAAAACCCCTGGATATTTGCTTTTTGCAAGTACACTCTGCAAGCTGTGAAGAATGTTTCATATATCTTAATAGAATTTGTCTCATACTTATAAAACAAGATATCAATCATTGGCATGGCCAAGTAATTTTAGCGCGTTTTTCACATGTTGTATTTTACAATAATGCAACTAATGAACTTTTTACTAACAGAAAGTAGTACTGTACCACTCCTCTAAATGTACTACTATTGAACTGAAAAGAAATAATGACACAAGTCTGTATCAGCAGTATAAAAAAGCAAAACTAGCGAAATTCAGGAAAATTTGTAGGAAAATTCGGGAAAACTATGGGAAAATTTAAATATGATTCGGCGCATCTAGGGCACAAATGCGATCCAATGCCGAAAACCCGAGGTCAATGGGTTGCTTATTGGCTGAGAAAAAGGTATGACAAAATATGGAACGAAGACAAAGACGAAATTTGCGTCCTAATAGCGCCTTTGTTCCACTACTTGATAAACGCGCTAAAAATTTCATGTCGTGTATCTCTTTCAAATAGATTAAGAATTTTGTATGTGTATGCATACAGATATTCAGAAACAATTTGAAGCATGGAGTAATATTAACAAGGGGAGGGGAAATTCACTTGGGGACGTGACATTTGTTTAACTGTACTACTCTTTTAGGGTGTAAAACCCTCAATGTAATGGCGCCCAATGGTCAGACAATTCGGAAAAAATAGCTTCCTAAATTCTTACCTAGCTTTTATACAATTAAGTTTCGATTAGCTCCAGAGTTGCAATAGGATAGGTTGTAACGTACTTGCGTGCCACGCAATCGGAAAGAGTTCGAGTCGCGCGATCAATTTTTTTCCAATTCATTTAATTATTTCTACAATTAAATAAATTTTTAAGAAGTTTATTAAAAATAAAATGATATTTTATATAATTATATTTTATATTTTAAAAAGTAATATAATTATTAAAATTTTCAAAAAAAATGTATGTTATATCTATAAATATAGTATAATAATATTAATTATTACATTATCAGAAATTATAAATATAATTATTTTGAATTTCCAAAAGTAAAATAGTTACAATAGTTTTATAGCATATAAATATATTATATTGTTTTATTTTATTTTATTTTATAGATAACATTATAAAATAAGATATATCTTATTTTTTTATATGTAAGAGAAAAGCGCGGCGACTCACACTCACTCATCCAGACATCTCTGGAATCATTAGATGTACTGACACGAAATTCGTTAAGTTGACTTCTTTTGTTGAGTTAAGATCTGCCAAGAATGGGCTTACGGAAATTGATACCCAAGGGGGTGGAGAGTTTGAGGGGCGTAAAGGTAAGCAAATGCCCTCTTTTGATTTATTAGACCCATAGACTTGAAATTTGGTAAGCATGTACTTTTGTTGATAGAAACCGTCAAGAACAGGTATTGTAGGAACTGATTCCAAAGAGGATTATGGGAATATTATGGATAAAAAAATGCCACTTTCAAATGATTATACCTACAGACTTGAAATTTGGCAATCATGTTTCTTTTGTTGGATAGAGTGATCTCAAAAGCTTGTATTATATATTATTAATTTAATTCTTTTATAACTGATATATATGTGTATATCTTATGTTTTAATGTAATTATTTTTCATTGTATAAAATATTTTACAAGCCTTTTTTTTTAAAAATTTATTTTATTGTAAAAAAATTAAATGAATTAAAAAGAATATAAAAGCTAATCGTACCCCTCGAACCCTTCCCGACCGCATGGTACGTTTCCACCTATGTTACTGCATCTCTGGAGCTAGTTGAAACTTAATTGTATAAAAGCTAAGTAGAAATTTCGAAGATTATTTTCTCAGAATTGACTGCCCATTGGGAGCTATTACATTGAGGGTTGAACACGCTAAGAGAGTACTACTATCACAGAAAGTCTCGTCCCTAAATGAATTTCCTTAGTTGTGCCCTCCCCTTGTAAGCTTTACATTGCAAAGGGGAGAGAGATAATATTGTTTTTTTTTTTTTTTTGAATTATCTATCCATTTTTAATTTTGTCTTAAGCAACAAATTGCCCAGTACTTTGCCAACCCCTGTTCTTTATAAATTATTACCAAGAATCTAAATATCTAGCCTTCACCACGAAGAAAATCCTAAACGAGAAGTATTTCAGTACCATGGTTAAACTGCGTCTTAAAACCACTAGTGCAATAATCTTACTATAGGAATTAAAAAGATGTGCAAATCAAAGATAGAGAGGAGAAAATATCAGCTCCCAAACAGCGTAGGGCAAAAGGGTTGTGGACAGCTTTTGGTAGCCCGTAAGATGTGCACTTGGCTCCAAAACTCAGCATACAGAAGATCATCTTTCATATTCATGCAAAGATCGCTAACTAAATGAAATCTTTTTGAATCAATACTATTTTTTTATCCCTCTGACGTCGTAAATTCAAATTGCATAAGCAACAATCACCGGATTATTATGTACAATAATACAAATATTTATAACTTGAGAACGACACAAATCGTGAGCGTCAAAAGTCTGCGTACACTGAAAAAAAGCTTTACAATAATGAATTGTATAACTAAAAGTTAATACTCTCTTTAAGCTATTATGTTCTTTCTATAACTCTTTCAACATATTTGGAAGGATCAAATACGCTTAGTTGTCAGTTTCCAAATAATGCAAAGCATTAAAAAAATACCAGTTTTGATAGGAGTTTACTTTTCAATTTCTGCATTAGAACCAATTCATTGGCTCCGAACAAATCAACAACTTCAAACTTCATTTGTTCAGATAGGCAATCTGTCATCAAGATGAACTGCCATCATCGTTAAAATATCAAAGTACCTCCTGCGTTGTATGTTAGAGAAGATAAGAAAAGAATTTCCTGAGGTTACACTCACGGCTCATCTGCACCTGTTAAGTCTAATAATGGTATGTAGTCTTTGCCGTCAAAACTTGCTATTGGAAGAAATATCTTTTTCTTATCAAAAAGGATGCCATTTTATAACGGGTACTATTCGAGTTCTCCTACTAATTTTCTTGGGGAACATTCTTTAACTGTAATTATAGTTTAGAAACCGCTTTCTCCGCATAGATGACTTGATTTTATGCAAATATAAGTATTACTTAAGTGCCTGTAGTTGAGTATGTAGAGTAATGTTTAAGCGTTGATTCGTTAATCGTGAATCCAAGATGGAGGAAAGTGAACTGCGACTGAGAAGTCACGCGTCCTGAAATTAATATTTGTCGCAGAATCCAATAGGAGTTGGGGAAGTGTAAATATCATTGCAGCTGACCGAGCCATTGGGGCCCGAGAAGGATCTTCACTAGGAGCTCCGACTGAAGCTAAGTAATTTTCAATAATTTAATACGTCAGATTAAGTGTTAGATTGCTCCCAGAGTGAAGCTATAAAGTTGTATATTTCTATAAAGTGTTAAAGACAGAATAAAAGTAGCTCTTTTTAACACGCTTTTATAAGTTTCACTTGTATGTAACGGAATCTTGGAACTCGATTTTCGCCCACTTTAAAAAGGTCAGATTAATTCGAAATTTTGTACACTTGTCAAAAACCGATGACAATACAATAATTTCATAATTTTGTTCCATTGTCCTGATCATGACAACAGGAATAACGATATTTAGATTTAGCGACTAATTCATTATACAATTTCCAGATTTGGCGACTAATTGCATATACCATTTCCAGATTTGACGATTAATTGCAGATCCCATTTCCAGATTTGGCGACTAAAAGATTAAGTTACAACCCTATAAAAGCAAAACCGTTTGCGTCGGCAAACACTTACCATAATTGTCTAGTTTTTCTGAAAATGAAAATAAAATAAATTATAGTTTAAAAAAATTTTAAAAAAACACGCTTTTGTACTGAATCCAGCTAAAAAGTAAAAATATAATTCTTTATATAAGAATAAAACGATTAAGGAGAAAATTAATGTCTTGGGGTTAAAGTGTGGGGTGCTCTTACCAATTGTTATAACTTCTTATACTTCTATTCTGAAATGCTGCGTTAGTGTAAAAATGTAGTACAAAGCACCCCACGCTTTTACCACAATGACAATAATTTTCTTCTTAATCATTTTATTCTTATATAAAGAATTATATTTTTACTTTTTAGTTGGATTCAGTATAAAAGCGTGTTTTTTAGTTTTTTAAAGCTATAATTTATACTTAAGATCATGTGAATGCTACTTCCTTGAACCCTCTTACACCGGCGACCTTCGGGTCCCGACAAGTTGAAAAAAAAGTCCAATTTTTGTTAATACAAAATAATAAAAAAAGAAGTTCATCTGTTGTAATAATTTATTAATTCGGGGTTTATTATTCGTTAAATATGGTTTTTTCACCTTCATTTTAATCTTGGAAAGAGAAAAATTCGCTTAATCACAAAATTCAATAAATAGGTATTCGGTAAATCGGGGTCTTACTGTATATGTATATACGAGTACATCGTAGTTCAAGAAGTATTATACTAAATAATGCAAAACTTCAGACAAATCTCAGATTCTAAATGAAAATCAGTTTTCGAATTCCGCTACGTGTGTTATTTCTTATTTTGCAACTTGATCTTATACAGGGAGCAGTATTTCCGATTTCAAAGATGTTGAAGAGAGGGTCTGGTTATCCAATTCCGACACAAGGTTCCTCATTTTCAAAGGAGCTTATTTCCGAAACTGAGGAGATTTGGAAATATTCTAAATGAATCCATTATTTAGTACTCAAGTAGAATGGAGACGAGGAAATTAGAACGCTATTGTTTCCGAATATATTGCAATATTCATTCCGAAATTTATATCCGTCTTTTCTAACCATAAGAAAATTTTATATATAAGTATATTCTTCTCTGATTTTTGAGTGTGATAAAACTCAATCAAATGTTCTTATTTTTGTTTTCTTTGTTATTCTTTAAGAAAAGTTTTTCACTTTGGAATATTATTTCTTTCTGCAATTGGGGGGGGGGGGGGAAGTGAATAAGAAACGTATAATAAAGTAATTTAGAGAAAACTTGTTACGCATTGACTTCAACAAAACTACGAACTCTTTTATGTCTTAAAAGAATTTTTTAATACATATGAAATCTTTTTTACATAATATCTGTGTTTAAAAGATTATTTTTTGTACGAATCGTGCACAACACAGATTCATTCATTGGATGAAATGATAAAATTACATGATGTATAGAATAATATAAAAGTTAAAATTAAAAAAATAGCCCACGTCAAAAATGCAGAAATGCACTGAAATGCGTCACTTTTGTAAGCTAGATGTAGTCTTGGGATTATATTGAAAGACATACGTTGTTTCTTCTCCACCAATACTCTCCTAGTGGAAAAATTGAATTTTATAGGCATGAAGCAGGTGAGCTTGAAAAATAAAAGAATGGAAACCATGGAAGTTGGGACCGGGATGATCGCCTTGCAACTTTTTCGACTCTGGCTATAAATTTGGCAGAAGTAAGATACCGCCAAAGAATCATCGAGAAGGCTGCAAGATCGACCCTTTTAAAAATTACTTTGAGATGAAAAAAGGAGCTTAAAATAAAGGTCAGCTCTGTTCAGAAGAGAGTTCAGTCGAGATCAAAATCTTTTAGTGCGTTGACTATGATAAAACAGCGAGACTTTATGTCTGAATTTGATCTGCAAATGTTCTGCACAACTGTTTCTGGAATGCTGTAAAGCTTGTTTAAAACGAGTACGTTGTTTTATGCTATTAAAAATAATATATTACAATACTTTTTGTTTTATATTCGTCGATTTGTCTTTTTGTAGTCACCCATTCGTTCTTTGTCCATTAATACATCTGTTGATATTCGAATGAATGAAGTCTTCGGCTGCTTCTACACCACGCAAATTTGCAACAATATATATTAAAATTAAAGTGCCATACCATGGATTTATTTTGCAGTTAAAAGTAAAGTTTAAAATCTTTATATATCGTCGACCTAATTATCAGGAATGCTTAACTCTTTCTGGAATGCTAATTTGATATGGGAGTGAAACGCGCCAAGTTGTTATTTATGTTCGCCAAGATGGGCGATAACATTACACAGTATGATTACCTTGATATATTTATCGTGTGGTAACGTGGTTGTCATGGGGATAAGGTATATTAGAGTTAATTTTTATTGCTTTTTTCCGCGCTCATCCTATTAATTTCAGACGAATTTAATTCGATTTTTCTAAAAATTTAATCAATTCCATTGCATTTGTTCTTCAAGCTGTTATTTCAGTGTTCTGTTCTATTTTGTGTTATTTTCGAATATGGATGTTTTTAATATCATTGGTGAGTACCAGAATATTTTTTCGCAGAATGAGTGCTGTGCTTTTAATTATTGCTGTAAATCGTACATTTCCGCTTTATTTTACATTTTAATAATAATTTTTTAAGCGTTCCTTGTTCGATTAAATTCAATGAAGGAACTCGCGGTTTTTGGAACATTGCAAATTATCAGCACTTGATAATTGATATTCATTATTAATTTTAATGCATATTATGTTATTATGTATTTATAATAAGTATAATATAATAATTATTAAATGTAATTGTTTTTTATATTATTCATTTGTAATAATTATGTTTTATATTATTTATTTATTAAAATTATTTTTTAATTTTACTTTTTTATAAATATCCCAAATTTTATTTGTTTACATTTTTTTTGTTATTTATAATTATTATTATTTTCTATATGAGCATTATTGTATATAATAACTAAAAAAAGGAATATTATTAAATATAATAATTATTATTATATAAAATTATATGAATATTATCATATATCATAATTGCTATTGTTGTTGCTTATGCCACCTGATCGACAGTAACATAGATCAAGGTCCACGAAATTCATTGCGGTGAAGGGTTAGAATTTTACGCCTGTCGTTAGCCTAATCTTTTGAGCCCCCATGAAGTTGATAGTGCGATTTTGCTCGGTACAACACGATAGATGGCGACACCATTCGAACCCACTGATTTAACGAGCACGTTCTCCGTATATACTCGGTAGGCATTTGGTGGCATCGGGCATCAAACCCAGGCTTTCCGGTATGGAGTTCAATGCTCTAACCACTAGGCTACGCATGGCCCCTCTGATTACTATTAAATTGTATTATATGGTAATAATAATATATTACATAGTATTATTATTATATAATATATATATATGACAGGCCCCAGGCCTGCGGGTTAAATGATGAGACATCATCTCTACAAAATGCTTCTTTATTCTGCTTGAATCATCAGATATCCAACATGGCGGCCCTTTGGCGCCAACACTATCGAACAATAGACGATACTTCGACCAAGAGTTCACCAGCTACCTCTCTCCAGTACGCGTTCGCCTTCGTCAGCGCTCGCTCCACCTTTAAATAGGTTTACTTACCCACAAATCCTTACGCGATGATAAAGAGTTCGCTCTATTTTTATTTCTTACTCCCTTAATTTTAAAGCTAATCTTTTCAAACCTGACATATATATATATATATAATATATATATATATATTATATATATATATATATATATATATATATAGATGTATTTCAAATGCTGATTCATATTGGTTATCTTTAATCTATTCCTATATTCTTCATTTGAAGTATATTTCGAAACAGTTCTTTTCAATATTTTTCTTGGCGATTTGTTACCTTTAGGCCGCCATCTTGGATTCCGTGTAACTCGGCAACAACCGCAGATTGGCGTGAAGCACTCCTGTATCAAATGAGTTCCTTTGTGGAGTTACGCATTCTGATAATTAGGCAGACGAAATATCTTTATTTTAATAATTAATTCTAAATATTCATTAACATGTCAGTTCGGGGGCTTACAGATAGTGTGACCTCTTCGTAACTCAAGGTTGCGGGTTCATGGCTGGAGTCAATAGATTTTCTGGATGCAAAAACCGCAGGCACGCGTGTCATATGATTATATGGCACGTAAAAGATCCCTGGAGTATCAATTTGGCTTTACTGCTCTCGACAGAATAAAATCATGTCAATATTAAGCATCCAACGAGATTTTGTATTAAAATTAATTCAAGCATCAAAATTTGGTAGCGACAGCCTCCACTAGATAGTGCCAACACGAAATAGCTCTTCCATTTGGGGACTTGCTGTATCTGCAAAGGCTTCGTTGCCAAAATGCAGCCCATCAGGGGAAAAAGTGTTCATTAGTATTCATCAGCATATTTTTTTTTCCAATGGGGCTGCGTATTGGTATTTTTTACCTTTGCAGACCTAGTTCATTCCCCAGGAGCTGCTATCACATTTTAGTGAGGCACCCTATAGACGATACCAATTGCCGCGAGTAATTGTGACGCCCAGTTTCCTCCCAAGACGGAGGCACCTGAGCTCTGATGATGCGATATTGAACTGTGAGCGCGATCTACTTGAAGTCGTTAATTCACCGTCTTGCCTACCTAAGGGTGTGGGGGAAACAAAGCATCACCAGAAACTTCCATAATAATTATTATTTTATTTTTATTCAAACATACTAATCAACCACAAGTGAAACTACAAGAGGAGATCCTAGGAAAGATATATAAAGAGAGCAATCTATTCTAAGTGAACAATTCTAAGTAAACAAGCGCAAGTGATCTGTTTAATTTGATCTAATTCAGTCTATCTTAGATTCCTAAACCTTAATCCACTAATTTGTTATAGTGATAAACTCCTTCTGAAATTCACGCTGTAAAAATGAAATAAATCTCACTTACGAATTCCGCAACAGTTCTCCTGCTCCTTCTATCCTACATTTACAAAACCTTGACTTTATATTGTCAAACTAATTTAAATATCAAGGTTTCTTCTTGAGAGGGATGGCTGTGAATTAACGCGAATGTTAGCCTCAAAGTTTCCCCAAGAGGGTAAATGATAAGGTCGCGTATAGATCCGTCACAGAACTTAGGAATTTAATTTTCTCAGGAGCACCTAAGTCAAACGGGCACTTCAATGGAATTTTTTCACGCCGCATAATAATACGACATGTCCGCGGTCGATTTTCCGCATCATGAAAATCCTCCGACTTGGGCAGGGGGTCGAACCCGCAACCTTGGGGGCAGAAGGTCAGCGACAAACGAACTACTCCACCCAGTCGGTAAAACAACATTCCATTATACATGTGTGACGGATCTATACGGTCTTCGACTAACCTTCTCTATATTCTTTAAAGTATTTTATTTATTTCAACCAATGTCCACCGGGAGCCAAAGCGTGATTTATGCAAATGAGATATATTATATAAGTTCGGGTTTCGCGAGATAAGGAAGTTAAGTAAAGTGAAGAGATAGAAGAGTGAAGTTAAATGAATTGAAGATCGGTAGGTCAACACGCAGTTGTTGATATTCGTAGATAGCAGTTATGTGTGGATCTACGCTAGGAGAAGTAGATTGAAACTTGTAAGAATCCGTGTTACCGAGTGTGGATCCTTCTCCATTCTCCTATCCAGTCAGCAAGGAAGATATCATCACGACGGAACAGCCAATGATAAAAGATAAGGCCAGTGATTTAAAATATTGTGAATACTCGTACGCGGTTTAGCTGTAATTGAGCGTGTTTAAGCTTTCGTAGCTTCAGTTGCGATTCTGTTGTTCCGCTAGTAGTAATTCCCCATTTCTTACTCCACTGTGTTTTATTTCTCTTAAAATTGAATTGAGTGTTTATATCCTTCTGTGAGTAATACGAATCAATAAATTTAGTGATTTGCAATTATGTCTCATGATCCTTTAAGTCCGCCTACACGTCCAGAAATATTTAATGATAGACGGGGAGTTGGCAGCCTGAGGGGTGGCTTTGATTCACGACACATGTAAGAAAATTACCTTCAGATTCTCGCTTATCAACTATTTTGAATTCATTAAATTAATGTTAGTTGTATACATTTGCTAAGAGTTTGTTTAGAAAACTTATTCGAATATAGTATATGCGCTTATATTTGTTTTCTTGTATTATTCTCTTAAATATTTCAAACTAGACCTAATATAAATCCTGGAAATTAAAATCTGCCTACCCATGTCGTCCTGACCCAAGCAGAACAGCGTTGTGATGTCTCTATCATACATTTGCTTTGGTATAATCTCATTTACATTTATAACTAAGAAATATAAACTCACATGTCTAGACCAATTATTATTCCCTTAAATTAGCGTTCTCGCATCATTTACACTTACAGTGTTGCAACTAAAATGTAAGCAATTTCAATTCCTTATATATATATCTATACATTTATATATATATATGTATATATATTACTTATATACATATTACATCATATGTGATTTCAAATGTAGCACTCCTGAACTTTTGAGGAATCAATTTTAATAACTACTGTAGCAATGTTTGAGAATAATATCATATTCGGAATTCTCAAACGCATACATACCAGCTATTTTATTATTTGCGGTCGATTTCTTGAAATTAATAAAGTTCCAAGCGCACTTTTGCAGTGCTGTTCTTCCTAACGTTTAAGAAAACTTTAAATTATCCGACTACCCTAAAGTTGTGAATTTCGCCAAAAATTGGCAAATTGTTTTAGCAATTTTATTTTATATATGCCATCTTATAATAAGCTTTATAAAAATACCAAGTTTATTATTTTCCGTTCCCTAAAACAAAATCTACAAGTGTTTTAGTAAAAGCAGATGCCCATTACTTTAAGCAAGATATGTCATGTGTTAAAATTTGTTTTACTCGAAATGAGTTTTTTCGAAAACAATCAAAGAGGGACAGCGATTGTCCAAACAATTTCGAAAATAATTAACTGATATTTTGTGTGTGTGTGTGTGTGTGTGTGTGTGTGTGTGTGTGTGTATGTTCTCTATACTATTAGCATTGTTTTAACCTTCAGATTTTTCAATCACTGTTTTATTACAAAATCTAGTCTTTTATGTGAATATAATCACTGTTTTTTAAGCAATTTCATATGATAACTAAGATGAAGTGCTCTAGTTTTTGTAAAAATTAAAATATATTTTACCTCTTAAAGGTCACTTCAAAAATGAATAATACAGCAAAACACATCAGAATTGAAAAAGTGGAAAGTTGTTTATAAACTTTTGGTACAGAATGGGCCCCGTTTATGTTATTTTATATAAATGTTTACTAATTTTCCCCATTTTAGAAAAAGTAATTTATTTTTATCTTCTTAGTTCCACATATTTTTCTTAAAATGTAGGTACTAACAAATCTATAAACCAAAAAAAAAAAAAAATGAATCTCCATACCTCCATTTAAAAAAAAAATGTCGCATAAAGTTGGATACCTTAATGTTGTGTGTCAAATTGAAAAAAATTGGTAGTTTTTATTGTATACTTATTTCTATACTTTAAAGATACAGTACAATAGATGTGTAAATATATATATATATATATACATATATTGTACTCAAATATTTTATGTGAGTATGGAAACGCTCTTCTACCTCTAAAGCTATCTTATTTCGCTTTATCCAGTACAGTTTACGAAGACAGACTGAAAAAATAATCAAATCGTTTATTACTGCAAATGTAGAATAGAACACACGTGTTCTACAGAAATCGACTCTTGAGACGTGGGGAGGGGTAAAGGGGTTAAGAGAGAATTATTGATGAAACTTCTTGTATTGAACAATAAGATCAACAAACTTCAAATTTGGCAAAAATGTCTTTTTGTTGCTAACGACCCGATTTTGCGTAGATCGACTCCCAAGAGGGAAAACTATTAGGTAACAAAAAATTCCTCTTTTGTACTATTAGATCTACAAATTTCGGATTTGGAAAGCAAGTTCCTTTCTTGAGAGATTATGAAGGGGAGATGCATTATTGATAAAACAAGTAATATAAAAAATATTTTTTTATTACTTGTCAATTCCTAAATAGGTCAACAAAGAAAAGTCTTATTTTAGTTAATTAAATTTAATTAATGAATTAACATTTGACAAAATTGTATTAACGCCGTGTCATCCACTATAAGTTTTAAAAAATATACTATTTGAACATGAGGGGCGTCATCTGTTGTGGTTTTTTGTAACTTCGTCAGAAATAACGCAAACTAGTTTAAAATTAAAAAGTAAAATTTCATTAATAAATTAATATTTGAAAAAACTGCATTAACACCAAGTGTCATCTACTACAAGTTTTAAGAAATGCATTTTGATTTCAGCGGATGAATAAAATGTATTTTATTAACGATTGAAAATTTGAATATATATATATGGTTAACGGAATTTAAATCAGTCACGCGTGTACAGCGGCGTGTTCGAACAGAATGGAATGTTGCTGCTGGCTTGCCTAATAGACTTGTCAGGACTCCTAAAAAATGAATCACCGCCACGATCAACAGTGTCTTCCATCTCGAAAACTTAAGGATACTCGCCAGTTTGAAAAAACAAAATTCCCGTCTCCTTTTAAGTTCTTTCCCATTGGTTGGATAGATTTTGATGTCAGAAGATCGACATTCCAATCTGTTCGCACACGTCGCTGTACATGCGTGACTGATTTAAATTCTGTTAACCAAAGTACGCTCTGTACCTTTTACTGTGGCGTCCACATCTTTACCAATGCATTCGGTGTAAAAAGTTTATCGTTTGCGATTGCCGAATAATGTGTGGCCGATCGGACTCGACCCAAAAAATCTCGAAGAGTTTTCCAATCTATGGATTAACAGTATTCTGATGTAGTTCTAGGATAATAAACTACTACTTTTGGATACTATATGACAGGAACACTGTATAAATTAGTTGATTATGAAAACCTATCAGACAACCAGTACATTAGTCGACTGAAGTTCTTTCTTTTTATTTTAAATCATATTGATTACCTAGTTTTGATTTTAAAAAAACCATAAGGTTTTTTTTTTATCAAAAGAGCCCTTTTAGCTTGGCATAAACTCAGGGTCTGATCTCTTGGGAAATGGCTCCACTATCTCTTGAATCCTGTATTGATTTCTTAATGGGGCTATTGGGAGTTTTCTTCCACTTCGTGATCTGAACTCCATTACAGTAGAACGTCGCTTATCCGAACGTTTATTATCCGGAGCATCAAAACCTGACCTAAGCTCGGAAACGTTCTGGAACAGTGTAATGCTCACCAGTTGTTTCGAGTGAGGCCAAAAGTGACGGGAAAACCCAAGGTGAGTGATATTTGGGGAGTTTCAGTTGTGCGATTTGGCAAACATCTGCGGGAAATATTATGACAATTGATTTCCAAGTGAGGGGGTGTATACGTGCTCTTTTGTTGAGTTTTGTTGATTGTAGAAACCTGGATGGCATGCGAGGCAGGAGACTGTGGATTTCAAATGCTAAATGATGACAAGACTGGGACTTCCGTGCAAGAAGAATCCAACCCTGTCGACGATGAAATGGAGGAAGACGAGAACAACAACACCAACGAAAGGAGCAAGGATCCATCAAATGCTAACACGTCTACTGCGTAAGAGATAGATAAGGAGTGGTATGAACACCAATTAGAGTGCGGTCCTACTCAACTACTGCTGTTCAAGAGAATCAGAGACCTTGCAGCGAAAAAACAAGGTGTACAATGGTACAGCGGAAAAATAAGTGATTATTTTCTACAATAAAGGTAAAATTGCGACACCTATTTTGCTTTTTCTTCAAGCACGTTTCCCGCACATGAAGATTTTCAATATTCGTATAGTATCCGGTTTCATATAATGCATGGATGATTCGTTTCTATGAACATATATCAGAGTGTCAATGATCGAAAACGTTACTGTACAAACTAATCATGAAGACCATCTTCGATAGCTGGCTCTGGAAATTATTCCCAAAGATGCAGTGCAGTTCTACACTGACGGTATTCGTACAAAAAATCGTACTGGCATCGTTATTTTTATTAGGATAACCCCCCCCCCTCCCGTCGCCCACCTTGAGACTACCATAAAGTAACTTAATGTATCCGACTACCCTAAAAATGTGAATTTTGTCAAAAATTGACAAATTTATTTATGATTTTATTTTATGGGCCACCTTATTAGCTTTATAAAAATATCAAGTTTATCCTTTTCCGTTTACTAGAACAAAAACTACACGTGTTTTAGTAAAAGCAGATGTCATTACTTTAAGCAAGATGTCATACTTTAAAACGCGTTTGACTCGAAATGTGATTTTTTGAAAATAGTCAAACGGGGTCAGCGATTGTTCAAAACGTTTTGAACATAATTAACTGAAATTTTTTGTGTATATTCTATATAATAGTAGAATTGTTTTAACCTTCAAATCTATCAATCACTGTTTTATTACAACATTTACAGTCCCTTATGTGAATAGAATCACTATCTTTTTAAGCATTTTCATATAGTAACCGAGATAAAGTGCTCTAGTTTTTGTAAAAAAGAAAATATCTCTTATCCTGAAGGTCTTTTCAAAATTGAATAATATAGCAACACATTAGATTGAAAAAATTGAAAATTTTTTTATAAACCTTTGGTGCAGAATGGGCCGCGTTTGTGCTATTTTTGTCAATTTTTCCCTATTTTTTCCCATTTTGGAAAAAATAATTTCTTTTTCTATTCTTAATTTTAGCAGATTTTTCTTAAAATGCACTAAACAAATCTAAAAACAACAAAACAAGATATCAATCATTAGCATGGCCAAGTAATTTTGGCGCGTTTTTCACATGTTGTATTTTACAATAATGCAACTATGAACTTTTTACTAATAGATAGTAGTACTGTACCACTCCTTTTTTTTGTGAAGTTTTCCTCATTTTTGTGAAGGCTTCCTCCAAAATGCAGGTAGATTTTTTTTAAAAACTTTATGCAAACAATAAATTTACTAGGTAAAATTTGAGAAATTTTTTTATAAACTAGCGAAATTCAGGAAAACTATGGGAAAATTTAAATATGATTCGGCTCATCTAGGGCACAAATGCGACCAAATGCCAAAAACCCGAGGTCAATTGGTTGCTTATTGGCTGAGTAAAAGGTACGATAAAGTATGGAACGAAGACGAAGACGAAATTTGCGTCCTAATAGCGCTTTTGTTCCACTACGGTGAAAAACGCGCTAAGAATGCCCATATCTTCTTTTTTTGAAAAAAAAAATGTTGTCGGATACCTTAAACCTGGAACGAGTTAATTGTGATTAAAGTAGGGCTTCATACTATTGTGTCTTATGATTGTAATTTTCGGGAAATTGCCATCTTTGAATAAATGAGTCTCGATCGCAATGCATCATGCGAAAATTTGAAAACGACCCTGTTTTACTCTACATTTACCTTACTCTAAAGCAGGTACAAAAATCAAACCCACTTTCAAACCAGTACAATACTGGCTTGTCGTGTAAACGGGTTTGGAGAGGATCAATGCCGTGGTACTTTGCCAGCAATTTTCGTCCATGTAAACGGGGTTTAAGAGCACAGACTTTGTGAGGCATCTATACGGTCTTTGACTAACCTCCTCTATTTTCCTTAAGACAATTTATTTATTTCAACCAATCTTCATCGAGAGCCAGGCGTGATTTATGTAAATAAGATATATTATATAAGTTCGGGTTTCGCGAGTTAAAAAGTTAAGTGATAAAAAGTGATAGGAAGAGTGAAGTTAAGTGAATTAGAGATCAAGACGTCAACACGAAGTTGTTGACAATCGTAGATAGCCTGTTATGTGTGGAGGTACGCGAGGAGAAGCAGATTGAATATAAGGGAAATCCTTATTACAGAGAGCCTGGATTCTTCACCCATTCTTCCAGCCAGTAAATAGGCCAACGTCGTCACGAAGGAACAGCAGATGTCAAATGTAAGGTCAGTTATTTTATTTATGATATTGAGATTATTAGCAAGGGGCGAAGCTGTAATTGTGCGCATTAAGCTTTCCTAGATTCAGTTGATATTCTGTTATTCCGCTAGTAGTGATTCCCGGCTTAGTTACTCCACTCTTATTTGTTTTTCTTGAATTGATTAGTGTGTCTAAACATATTTGCTGATAAGAATCAATAAATCTATTTGAATTGCAATTATGTCTTTTGATCATTTAAGTCCGCCTACACATCTTGCAGCATTTTCAGATAGACAGGGAGATAGTAATGTAAGGGGAGGTCTTAATTCGCAACAACTTTTATAAAAATAGTAGTATAGTTTGACTCGAACTAACTGTTTGTAAAACCTTTTCTTTTTTTCTTATTCCATTTTCTGTATGTTAAATGGCTTTTGAAATCCTATTTTTATAAACAAATATCAATCTGCAGTAATGGAAAGTATGACCCTCACATTTCTAGATTTTTTTTTCATTTCAAACTCATTATTACTTTATTTTAAAGAATTCATACAGCACAGTAAGAGTACTCTCAAGTTTTTTTTTAAAAAAAAACCTCGGAATAGTATAGGTAATAATTGTGCTTAAGCTTAAGCCATCGTTTCTCAAACTGTGGGTCGTGCCCCTCTAAGAGGGCGGGACAACTTTACGAGGGGGACGCGAGCACATTAAAAAGTCGTAAGCAAAAGATTATTTTAAAAAATTATTAATTTACTTAAAATTACATAATAAAAAAATACAATACACATTTACTCTGATATAACAAACTTATAAATACATCAGTACTGCACGCAATGTATTTCTTAATTAATTCTAAAATGCTATTAGAACATGTTTAATAATTACCAGTGTGACCCCAAAGGCTTGCCATATTTTAAATTATATAACAAAAATTAACACTTATCTTGATAATATGTACGGTTTATAAAAAATCCCTTAACAGCAGATAAAAAGTTTGCGATTTGCTCCCCAATACCATTATTTTCCATATAGGCACGCACATGTGATGTTATCGGGGGATGGGAGGAATAAATAAGCAAATCCTCTGAAATAATTAAATCCTTCGCAAACACGCTGTCAAATTCCTTTTATTGCATTCCAAAGACTTCGAAATAATTTTATGGATAGCTGCTCACAGAAAAGATCGTACTTCCGAAAGACGTACAATTACGTCAAGACAGTGAACAAGACGTTTAAATAAGCCTGGAGCACTTAACAGTTTAAAGTCGTATTGTAGCTTTAACGTCCAAGCATAATAGTATTGAATTCAATACATCGTTATTGTAAGGAAGGGGGTTGGAAGGGTGCGATGAAATTTATGATTTAATATTGGGTTGCAAACCTTGAAAGTGTGAGAAACACTGGCTTATACCGATACTTTAGAATGAAGAGAAACAGAGCTAATAAACTATTAGCAGTTTTATAGAAAAATTAAACAATACAGATTGAAGGATAAAGAAGTTTTTAATGAGTTAATTTTACGTGAATTACAAATTAAGCACAAAAAAACAGCTTTTTGCATATCTCAATTGAACAAAAAAACTATATTTGTAAAATTTTAAGTCAAAAGGTATAATAGCTGATAAAAAAAGATTTTTTTGTCATTTATAACGCCCCGTAACTATCTTGTGGGTCGGTTTTTGAAAACACCTTCATAAGCTAATCTCTGCTCAGCAAAAGTAACGCATTGTTGCAAATTTTGTGTAATGAACGCTTAAAGTAGTGTGAATAATTTATATCTGGATGTGTTATACGTTAATATTACTTTCTGTTGCATTTATTTTATGTTAAAATTGTAATATTCGCAACACCACCATTACTTACATTATAATGACGATTCAATAGAAGCATAGTGAAATGTTGGTGATAGAGCCAAATTGGCATCATTTTTGGTGAACACTTTGGCAATTTGGCCATTGATTGAACGGTGCAGAAGTTGCTTCGCTGTAGCGGCACCTGGTGGGGAGCTACGACAAAGAGGATGGCACAAAAACATTTTTCACAAAAAATACATATACATGCCAAGTTTCATAGTGATCGGTTAAACGGTGTTGGAGTGAAGTGATTTCACATGTACAAACATAAATTTGTATATATATCTGCATCTATAGTATGAATAAATCGAACACAAATACAAATCAAATCCACTGTCAAATCCACTGTCAAAAATTCGAATACACCATATCCATCCTCTGTCCTATTTTTATCGGGAGAAATGTATTACTGAAAATGGTGAACGCACTCGATTGTCAATAAAAGGCAATCAGTAAAGTAATAAAACGGGATTCAGTTACTTCCATCTTTCTTGCATTTCCAAAACTTCAAAATGGCTTTCTGCTTTTTTTTTTCTTTGTCTTTAAACAAACACATATCGCCCACATTTTCGGAAATATTTTTTCGCTCGAGATTTTCCTTTCAGAACAAACAAAAAGAGATGGGACTTTTCCAAGTGGAGATATTGTTCTCTAATACTTTTATCCGAATTACTTTTTCTGCCTAGTCTGATTTTGAAAGTTTGACGATATATCTTACTCGGTTTAGTTATAGTGGTTTGTAAACTTTCTATAAAGTATCTCATGCCTAAATGCATTACATCTAATAAGATGTGTTTTGTCTCATGGTGGTTTATAGAATTCTTGAAAAGAAACTGTGTCAAAGGCGTTTCAAAGTTTAAGTTTTAATCTTAACTTAAAGCTTTGTCATTTATAAGAAGTCAGTTTTGTAATTCATTAATTTACGTTTATTCGGGGGGGGGGGAATTTTCAGTATTTAATTTTGAAATCAATTGTATGTTCTTATATTGTGATTTTATTGCATTTAATCAAATTTCCGTGATATACAAGAGATTTTAAATCTAACTGCCTTTGTAATTTCTGCAAACTAATATGAATATTGAATTGAAAAATAAAAGAAAAAAAGAATACGGGGAAAAAACAAAGACAATGTGTTCAAGACATAAAAACATCAATATTTTTTTAATAAATTAATTTCAGGGGCTGTATTATCTAAAGATGACCAAAATATCAATTTCTTAATAGGTACCTCATTTTAATTGTGTGATTTTTCTAAATGTGTGAACAATACTTCGTAGCTACAGCTATATTACTCAGCCAGTTTTTTCAACAGCATGTCGAAGCAAAAACAGAAACTAGAACACGTGACCTTCGCACAAAACTATTTTCCAGTTATTGAATTGTGAATTCATTGGGAAGAAAATAATCTTTGTGGTACTAGTGGTAGAGTCCTTATAAAATGGGACGTGGCTTAGAAGCGGGTGAATCCTGTATTTTTTAAATTATAATTCAGACTACTTTAGGAAGATAAGATGAGAATGCTACCCATCTGGTGTTGTCGTTAGTAACGTCGCGACTGCTGTATCATTGAGCCTGGGTTCGAATCCCGGATAAGGTATGGATGTTTGTAAATGTACAGTTTCTCTTTGCGTCAGGGGAGTACTCCAAATAGCCGTCAAATCGTAAGTCCTCTCGTGAGGTCGATGGAAAGGGAAGAGAGGCGGGAAGCCTCTGACTATCCCAGGGTGTTCTGCCTCAAAATTGGGGTGGCACCGAGCCAAAAATCGTACTGTTACCTGTGTGGTGCTCAAGATACGGCTAACGACAGGCCTACAACTAGCTCCTTTCCGTGATGAATTTGGTGGACCTTGATCTGATGTTATTGCCAACAGAATGTAACAATTCCTGGGTTGTTAGTGTTTAGGGGTTCGAGCAAAGATCAGCCATAGTGACTTTAACACAATTTTATTAATACTTTTACCTTATCAACCAGCTCAAGTAAAGGTAGGGGAATGCACTCGATATTAGGTTCGGAAGAGCAATCGCGTAGGCTTGATTCAACTAATATATAAATGAAAGTACTTAACTGAATATTGGAGCGCTCTTTACTCCTACGCTTTAATTCTCTTTAGATATCTTGCTTAACTATACGGCCTCTTGTCGTAATCATGTTCCCAATTTAAACTCAACGTTTAACCGTCAACTATCAACCATCGACTATCCTAGCGTCAGTGGCGTAACAGAGAACATTAGGGCCCCCTGCAAAGTCAGGTTTGGGGCCCCAAACTGGATCTTACAAAGGATTGCAAGACCATGTATATTTGGTGTCAGGCAGGCTTTTGGCCCCCTAGAACCTGGGCCCCCCTCGCGATGCGGGGGTTGCGGGGATGTACGTTACGCCACTGCCTCGCGTACACTTATGCCAACGTTTAAGTAGAAGTACTTATTTGGCTAAATACCGTCTTCTTCACCAAGAAAGGTTTTCAACTGAACTCACAGTTAAAAAGAATAGTTTTAACCAAGAGGATTTGTAGAAGATTCGCGGATAGAGAGTTACAAGGTGGCATAAGTAACAACAACAAGAAGAGAATGCTCGGTAAATAAATCTTGGTGACCGATAGCATAGCACCTCTGAAAAATGTTTAAACGAAATCATAAAACGATTACTAACAACAATTGAACAGAAGTTTTCGAACATCGCAATTGATTCGGTACAAAATGTTTGACCTTAACGTAGCAACAAATTTAGGAATGAGGGAATATTTTTTTTCAAAAAATACATACTCCAGAAACATTATTTCTCTTACAACATAACAACAAAGTAGTAAAAGCATATGTACAACTGTAACATTTTTTTAAAAAAAAATTCAAGAAATTCCTTTTTTTCTTTTTATTCTTTTTCCCCACCAACTTCAACTGTCATTTCCTCGCCAAATAGATGGTACTTTACTGAAAAGTAACCAAGTCCATGGCGCGTTTATTGAAGTAATGGATTATCCCTCAGAGAAAAGAGACTGACATTCATTCCGTGTCTCATCTGTTATCTAAATAATATGTTCCCCCTACCATTAATCTTATTACATCCGACAAACATACATTTCTTCTCATGACCAATCACAGTAGCCAAACAAGCTTGCCATTTGTTTCCCCTTCCCCTTTTGATTTGTAAACCTACAACGAATTATTTTTGTATTTATATTTATTGTAATATTTTATATATTATTTTTATGAGTTCAGTTGGTATTCAAATCAAATGCGTTATGAAAATTATTAAAGTATCCGATTACTTGGGACTTTTTTCAAAAAAATTGAAGGTATGGGGATTTTTTTGTGGTTTTTAGATTTGTTTAGTACATTTAAGAAAAATATGCTAAAACTAGGAAGAGAAACAGAAATTATTATTACTAAAATGCAAAAAGATGGGTAAAAATTGACAAAAAATAACATAAACGGGGCTCATTATATACCAAACGTTTATGAACAAATTTTCAATTCTGATGTGTTGTTATGTTATTCATTTTTAAAATGACTTTCAGGATGAAGAGATATTTTAATTTTTACAAAAAAAACTAGAGCACTTTATCTTACTTATTATATTAAATTGCTTCAAAAAAACAGTGATTATATTCACATAAGGTACTGTAAATTTTGTAATAAAAAAGTGATTGATAAATCTGAAAGTTAAAACAATTCTACTGTTGTATAGAACATGCATAAAAAATTTCAGTTAATTATCTTCAAAACTTTTTGAGCCATCGCCTTCCCCGTTTGAACAACATATTTCGAGTCAAACGCGTTTTAAAGTATGACATCTTGCTTAGAGCAGTGGCATCTGCTTTTACTAAAACACTCGTAGTTTTTGTTCTAGTCAACGGAAAATAATAAACTCGGTATTTTTATAAATCTAATAAGATGGCCCCTACAAAATAAAATTTAAAAAAATTGTCAATTTTCGGCAAAATTCACACTTTTAGGGGTGTTGGTCACCTTAAGCTGCCTTTTGTGAGAATAGACTGAAACTAAGTAGTGGGAGTCAAACTTTAATGCTCATATTCCTTGGTGTGCTCAGAAAGTGACTAGAACATGGCTCCAAAGAACAAAAAAAGCCAAAAAACCGTTTTCGTCGAAAAGGTTTTTCGTTGACTATAGTGCAAAATTCAAAACTTAAAAAAGGTATTATTAAAACGTATCAGAATTCTTTAAGCAAATGAGACAGATCCACAGATTCTTTTACTTATAAATAACTGAACAAGCTTTAGATAGTTATTTGGGGCCAAGTGTATTGTTGTTTGTGGCAGTGGCAGCTGTCTCTGGTCATTGCCACCAGTTCATTACCGGCATATTATGAGTTCGAGCCCTAGTGCTACTGAAGACCCTCCGTGTAGAGCGGCTGATGCACGTGAAATCTGTCACGGCTTAAAATCCTCCCCTTTGTCATGTTGCGGAAGTTAGTCTTAGTTGTCGTCCTCGTCACTCAACCATGGTTCAAAAATAAAAGGTCCGTCGCCAATAGCTCTCGTGTTGCTTTATAATGTGACTTTAATTAACACCCGCTCACGTTCCCACTGTTTAATTGCATATCACTCGTGGTGATATTACATATTCGCATTTAGAGTAAAATTTTTATATTAATTGCATAACTTTAGAAAACTAGTCCTTCTTTTTATTAAGGAACTCTAATGTAATCTGTTATCTTCCACCGATGTTCTAAAACTTGGCATTTATGTTTTTTGATCGTGATATGAAGCATCGCCGTATTAGTTGACCACCGTTCTTCTGTAGAGTTATGAGTTCGAGATTTGATGTTGTCTCTTCCTCATTGCAGATGCTCATTAAGTCTGTCGAATCCCAAACAGGCACGTCTTATGGAATGGGCCAACTGGGCCCGGGCCCAGGGCCTCGGATACAATGGATGCATCGTCTCGTTCTCAACACATCCTTCATAAGATCAAAATTCGAATAATTTCAAGAATCAAATGTTATTTCTGATTGTATTCTCCAAAAAACTGGGAATTTCGGACGATTTGTCAACTGGCTACAGGGGATGATCCAGGGACGTTTTAAAACATGGGCCCAGGGCCTCGGCCACAATGGGGACCTGTTCTAGTTCTCGATTCAACCCCACAAAGATCACAATTCGAATAATTTCAACGGTAAAATATTATTCTCGGTTGTATTTTCTAAAAAATTGTAAATTTCGGGTGATATGTCAACTGGCTACATGTGATGACCGTGGTCCCTGTGTAGGCCTAGGCCTACGCAGGGTCATTACTCATTCAGTCAAAAGGTGGCAGTCGGTCCAGCCGGTTTGTGTGTTTGTAAGTCATGCACATTTATCTGTTTAGGGTTTTCGACAACATATGCTATGTACTGTCTACTTTTAAGGGTCGAAGGTGGGGCCTACATTTGTGCATAAGCTCAAGGCCTACTTTTGCATAGGGCCTCAAAAAGTCTCAAGATATCACTGGTCTCACAGTCTACTCGTCGGCGTGGAATGGAAATCTGGCAAGTGGGGTGGCGACTCAGGTGTTTTCATCATACGACCGGCGATAAAAATTTCGAAGTTTTTTTTGCCGGCAGACTTCATGTTGCTTTTCATGCGAGGTTGATAAACTATCAATCAATTTTGGTATGGACCCCTTTTTTTGCAAACCGCAAAAGGACAGGAATAAATACACTCAACGACTCACCCAAGGAGAGATTCTATTTCGTTCCAGTCGTCTAACACATGTATGCCTTGTCTGGAACAGCGACTCACTCATCACAAGACCCTGGAATTGTTAGAATTACAGGTTTGAATTTACAACACATTGCTTTTGTTCAGCTGAGATTCGTTAAGCAGTGTCATAACGTACACCCCTGCAACCCCCATATCGTGGGGGGAGGCCAAAGATTCTATGTTGCCAGAAGCCTTACTGACGCCAAGAACGCATTTAACAAATTTATAAAATGTTATAGACAAAACCTGACTTTGCAGGAAGGGACCTAATATTCTCCGTTATGCCGCTGCCGTTAAGAATGGGCTTTTAAAAACTCCCTCCCGAGAGGGTTAGAGATGCACGTTAAATCTGTCGAGAGCTCAAACGTCCTCTCGTTGGTGTGGTAGTTAGGAGAGGGGATGCCTGTGGTGATTACCGGTTGCGTGTGTGTGGTGTTATCAAATAATAATAATAATCATAATAATATTCTGGAGTCCTGGAAATAATACTAGAGTCCTATAGAATTGTCTTTTCCTGGATTTATTGGTAACAATAACTTTCAACAATAAACTTAACAATCCTTAACAAATTAAACCATTACATTAATTAGACTGAAACTAAAGAGAATTCTAGTATTCAAGATAAAAATTCTAGTAAACAACCGCAATATAGTACGCCGAAGCCAAGAATTACGAGAAAACATCAGCACATCTAGTTATGCTGAAGCCAAGTGAAGTTATGCTGAAGCCAAACTGATTTTAACTGAGACAGAATCCGTTACATATGATTTCTATCGAGATAGCGGGTTCTAAGCGGGGTGTCAACTAAGCTCCACATACTCAGACCACCCGGTCCCTAATTTGCAACAGTGCCAGCTAAAATTTTGTCCTCGTCACATGACTATAGTTCAAAATTTCGAGGTCCATCTCTAAAGGCCCTTGTGTAGCTGAGCAGTGCGACGTTAATATTCACTTACTTACCCAAAAGGGTTAGCAGGGCGTTATAGATAAACAAATACTCGTAAATGTATATAGTAGCCAAGCAGATTTGGAATTTTCAGAAGAATTTTTCCAAATAGAAATCTTATTTGGATCACAGGAACACGTTTCACATCTCCGGCATACGAATAATTATCAACAGTATAGGAGAGTTAAAAGAGAACACGTGCTTTCAGTTAGAGCTACAAAATAAATATATTATTTACATTTCTTGCAATAAAACTAAAACAAACATTGAATGTGACAAAAAAAAGTACATGTCCACTTCAATCTCTACACTTAACGCAAAGCTGGTTATTAGTCAAATAAATAACATACACATGTGAAATAGGGACTTGTAGCAACATCAACTGCCACTAATATCAGGGGAGCCAACCTGGCCTTAATGACGACTAAGCATTGACAAAATTAATTTTTGGATAAATTCAAGAGGTATATAAAAAACCAAACTTGGATAAGTGCTTACCTAAGATGCGTCAGTAATCCTGGTTTCCGTTCAGCCCTTCTTGGCCCATCTGGTTCTACGGCTTTAGAAATAGATACAAATCTGGATTATTGCGAGACCATTGTAAATTACAGTTGTAACGGGTTCTATTGGTGATTCTTACTAATCCTGTAAAGAAAATTCCTTTTAAACATTGTATCGTTATAAAGCCACTTTCTGTAAAGGAACTTTTTGTTAATAAGAATTGCTATTTAAAGTCAAATGATGAGAGAACTTAGAGTGAGGTTCGCTATTGTTGTCATGCTGAAACTAAAGCGTTTGAGATATAATAGTTGAAGCTATTAAAGTTCTTGAAAAAGGATCAGACGTGTCAATTTTGAACGATTAGTACTGCTGTGGGTTCAGAAGTCTAGATAAGCATTGAACCAATTATTAAAAGGTATTGAAACTAGTAATTAATTTGATGACCTCCCTCAGCTTAGGTCGAATTTACAGTAGATCAGCGTTTCTCAAACTGTGGGGCACGCCCCACTAAGGGGGCGTGATAACTCAACGAGGGGGGCGCGAGTATATTAAAAAGTCGGAAACAAAGGATTATTTAAAAAAAACTATTAATTTCCTAAAAGTAAACAAACAAAATACATTCTGACATAATAAAAAATAAAATACATATTTATACTGATATAATACACTAAAAATGTGCACACTGTATTTTGTAATAATTTCAACAATACTAAGTTAAGAACAACATTAATAATTGCCAATGACCCCGTGGGCTCGTCATATATAAAATTATATACAAAAATGAGCACTTATCAGGATAATTTGTATAGTTTATAATTAATCCCTAAACTACCATTTAAAAGTAACGTGATTCGCTCCCCAATGACACCGGTTCCACGTAGGCGAGCGTACGGGATGTATTGGGGAGGGGGGGGGTAGAAAAGGAATAAATAAGCAAATCCTTTGAAATAAATAAACCCTTCACGAACATTGCCAAGGCCCTTGTATTGCATTCCAAAGATTTCGGAATAATTTTATGGATAGATCTTACTTTGGAAAGACGTATATATAAGTCCGGCAATATTAATGCTTTGGCTGAGCCAGACGTTTATATACGACGGTGGCACTTAAGAGAAAGTCGTATTGTAGCTTTAGCGCCAAAGTATAGTATTATTGAATTAAATACATTGTTATTGTAGGAGGGGGTGTGATGAAAATTATGATTGAATATTGGATCGCAAATAATTAAACTTTGAGAAGCACTGCAATGGATAGTGATTTGATAGTCCTAATAGTGTTGGTTTTATAAATATATCTCTTCCTTTGGTACATTCTGTCACCTCCGCTGGCGAGAGTATGCGACACAGTGCTGCAGCTACTTTTTAACCCATGGAAAATAAGCAATGTAGCCGATATGCATCTTCAATGTGCAGAAACGTCTTAAGACTTCTTGAGGCCCTGGGTCCCTATTCAAAAGTAGGCCCCAGGGGCATGAGCCTTAAAAGCATACAGTATATAGCATGTGTTGCAGTGGCGTAACGGAGATCATTTGGGCCCCCCTTAAAAATCGGGTTTTGGGCCCCAAGCCTAATCTTACAAAGGATTGCAAAACGATATATGCTTGGTAATAGACAGGCTTTAGGCCCCCTAGAACGTTGCTCCCTCCCCGATGTGGGGGTTGCGGGGGGTGTACGTTACACCACTAATGCGTTCTCAAATAGTCGTACAAACAATAACCTGAAACAAATAAATGTGCATGACTTACAATCTCACAAACCAGCTCTACCGACTGCCGCCTTTTGACTGAATGAGTAATGATGTATGGTGGTAGTCCGAGGCCTATACATGGATGACGGTCATCACATGTATATGTCATATGATATCGGCCGAAATTCCCACTTTTTTGGAGAATTCAATCGGAAATAAAACTTGGCCGTCGAAATTGTTCGAATAATGATTATATTAAGTCTGAGTTGAGAACGAGACGAGGCCCTGGATCCGGTTGGCCCATGCCTTAAGACGTCCCTCATCATGTGTGTATTTGATACTTATAATTAAAGCTCCCTTCGAAATCAGCTGCAAAATCAATATTCAATTAGAAGTATAAGGGTTGCCCAAATGAAAAGTGGACACATGCTATTGCGTCAGAATGAGTGCAGCTATATCAGAGCCACCAAGCAGAGACACGAAATACGGGAGGAGGTGTACACGCCATACGATGTTCAACAGTGAAATCTGTTAGTGGTAAAGGAAATTAATTGAAAACAAAGCTGTACCATATAAAGATACGTCAAGATCGGAACACCATGCGGCAGTACGATTTCTGATTGCAGGAGGTGAGTTTAAGGCGAACATCTATCGACGTATAGTGGTATTCCATGGCAAGCACTGTTTAGGTCGAACGTCTGCGAACAGTTGGTGTAAGAGTTTTCGAAAAGGATCCCCATGACAATATCCACTCGCAAATTTTCCGTGAAGTCGAATCAACTTAAAAAATTCCATTGGGATTAGAACACCCACCGTACAGTCTGAATTAGTAAAGCTGTAACTTCTAGACCTGTAGACCACTTAAGACAGTATTACGTTTCTATTTGGATGATGAAATAAAGTAAACTGGGCAAAGACTTCTTCAAGAATCAACTGCGTTCTTTCTTGAATGAAGACATAGACCTTCTGTGTTTCAACTCACAAGAGCAATTTCTTTTAATTTAAAAAAAAAATATTGTTTTTGTTGTTGAACTTGTCCATATTTCATTTGGGCAATTCTTATATAAATGACAGCTATAGCGATGATAATACTACCACGAATAGCTGAGATGATAAAAAAAAGTCTCAAACAGCACTCAGTACTGAAATGCATCCAAATCCCCAACACAATGGTTTACTGCTAGAAAGTTTATCCTATGCGTTGTTCCTATTTCTATTTTTCTTTAAACAAAAAACTTTACTTTGACGTGCTTAAAGCACTTTTAACTATTATTTTATTAATGCTATACATATAAAAAAAGAGTAAAAAAGGGAATTTTTTTTTCTCGATGAAAAGTTTTTTTCATTTAAGAAAAAAAGTCAAACTAGCACAGTTCTTCTTAACTATGCTTCCTAGACATGTAAATTAAGCAATTATTATTAGTTAATTAAATTAAACAATGTATTGGTTAAAATAATATAATTTGTGTACTAGACACAAGTGCAAATTGCATTACATTCAGTGGAATCAGACAAATACGTAAAAGAGAGAGAATGTGTGTGAGAAATAAATGTTTTTGCCTTAAGTAAGGCGAGGGAAAAAACTTCTCAGGAATGGAAAAGAAAAACATGATTATTTCTTTATTTTGTCTGGTAAACAGTGTCCGGAAATTGCACTTGCATTTAATTTCGGGATCTAAATAATTGATTTATGTCGATGAAAGAAAATGTTTGTGAGGGACTGGGGGGGGGGGGGGTCATTAAATTAGAACGATTTATATCTCTCGGCTTCTAACAGTGTTTCGTCTTTTATTCTCATTTATTTACTTTGGTAATTTAAATTCAATTGAAATTAAAATGATTTAGAGCTCTCTTCAAGGAGAAAAATTGGGGCTTCTTTTTTTTATTTAGTGCATTTTTAGTGACTTTAAATGTTATTTTTTGAAATCTGTTTGTAACAATTCTTTTCTAAAATGCTTTGGAATTGATTTTTTTTTCTTTTGTATTTTTTAACAATTTAATTTTATTAGCAGCATCTTATAACTCATCTCTAATTTTTTATCTGAAGTTTTAATTTATAGCCGAATATTGAATAATTGTAAACATTTACTCAAAAATTAGTATTTTTGAAATAAACAAGTAATATAAAAAAAATTTTTTTAGTCAATCCCTACTTCGTTAGAAAAACGTACTGGTGCCATCTGTTGCAGCTGGTTGTAACTAACGTAGAAATAACGCAGAATAAATTTAAAATTTAAAAAAAGATTTATAATTAATGAATTAATATTTGAAAAAACTGTATTAACATCACAAGTGTCATCCACTACAAGTTTTTAAAAAAATGTATTTAAACTTGAATGGATGAGTAAAATGTATCTTATTAACGATTGAATATTTGAACAAAATATATACAGTCGACTCTCGATATTTCCCACCTTCGATAATGCGAACCTCTCTCTAATTCAAAGTATATGCTCAGCCCCTACAAAAACTCTTGATATTTCGAACGAAAACAATACGTTTTGGTATACTCAATATTTCGAAGTAAAATCTGTGGCTGGCCAGAATAGAATACACGAGAATTCGAAGTGATCTTATAAAACTCTCGACAGTTCAAACACTCACTATGGTGTAGGATCCGTAGCAAACAGGTTGGAGCTTACATGTTTTGTGTTGTATTGTCTCTGCTTATCTATCCTGTAACGTAGTCCCTTTGATGACCATCGAAGTTGATTCCGATAACTCTGGCCGCGGTAGCCCAGTAGTTAAGGTATCGGATTGAGGATGGATTGTCATGAGTTCGAGCCTAGTACCACTGAAAGACCCGCCGTTTAGGGAAGTGTTGCACGTTAAATCTGTCGAGAGCTCAAACGTCCTCCCGTTGGTGTGGCAAGTAGGAGAGGGGGGTGCCAGCTCAGGTGTCGCCCTCGTTACTTGACCATGGCTCAAAATTATGAGGTTCGTCACCCAAAGCCCTCGGGGAGCTGAACAGTGCGACGTTAATATTCCCTCACTCGCCCGATAACTCTGACAGAATCTAAAGTGTCACTAAGCAAACTAAGCAACTTTTTCCTTGAAAATCATGTTGATGTGAACATTTTTTTCGAGCTTCAGTTATTCTAGAAAAATCTATTGACAAAGTTAGATTGAATGCCAGAAAACAAAAAAGATAACAGATTTTTTCGTCAAAAAAAAAATTTAATATGTACAGTATATATTTTTTAATAGTTGTGTTTTTAGTACAAAATGTATTCTTTTAATACAGGACTTTAAATTTCTGTGTAATATTTATACTGTATATGCACTTTTTTACAAAATGCTTTAAAAAAATGTTATACATATGTGTAATTGTTTCTTTATTACATAGTTTCAAATTTAAAAGGGTTAGAAAAAAATTTCTCTTCATGTATTGTGGGAGTTTTTTCCTACCCTCTTGATAATTCGAAGTGTTTCATTGGTCACTTCAACTTCAAATTATTGGAGTCGAATGCATATATAAATAAATATTTATAGGAAGAAAGTAAACTAATAGAGTAGGGATTGAAAAAGAAATTCATAGCTACAAAAAAAAACTTAGCTCTGGTTTGTTTTAATAAAAAGTATTTCTTTAGAACTAGTTTGTATGAATTAGATTCATATAAGTAAATTTTTTTAAAAAAAATAATTTATATTTTGATAATACTTTTGATATGAATGAGATGGGTAGAGACTTCGGTGCCTAATTATTATTTCCATTCTGTGCAATTTACATCCTCTTTGTTATTGCACTCTCATCTATCTTCATCTATTTCTCTGTTTTTATTTCGCTTGGAATCCCCCCGGGTTCTTATTATTCTGAATCTCAGAATGTCTGAGTGCACACAAGTATTGTTTTGCGTCAATACGGGATGATATGCGAATTGTTGTTGTTGTTTCTAATGTTATCTGTCAAACGGTATTAGATCCAGATCCCCGAAATGGGAAGGGGCTAGGTGCACGTCTGTCGTTAGCTGTAGCCTTAAGCATCATGCAGGTGACAGTACGATTTAGTTCGATTCCTCCCCCCCCCCAATTTTGAAGGAGAATACCTTGGGGTGATCAGAGGCATCCCACTTCTAGTCCCCTTCCACCAGCCTCTCGAGAAGACTTGCAGCTCGATGGCTATTTGGAGTACCCCCATGCCTCGAGGGGGCACAAAACATTTTCAAACATCCATGCTTTCTATGGGATTCGAACCCAGGTCCTACGGCACATCAGTCAGCGTCGCTATCCACGATACCGGATGGGTGGCAAAATTAGTGGTGAAAGTATCTAATGGTGGGATGAGTCAGTAGAGAGGAATTTTTTTAAATATGAAGTTGTTCTTCAAATAAAAGAAATGTATAATTGTTATGCATAGGAAAATGGCAACGGTTGCACCATTTTGAAAACTTAACTAAATAGGTCAACTTATGAAGTAACTAGCTCACGGTAGTATAAAATATTTATTTTTTCATGGGGAGTCAATGTTAGGTGACATCATTTTTTCAAACCACCCCACTCAAACAAATCACTAAACCACTCAAGTTATCTGCCCGATTTGTGACTATGGCTAATTAAAAGGCTATGCGACATGACGCTAATGAAAAAAATTATGGCAAAAATTGCGTAATTTATGGTCGCACTACCTAATGGAGATTGTCTCTTTTCAACATTTTCAAAAATATAATAGTCATCACTTAACCAAGGGACATGGAATCTATTTTTCCCAGAACTGATATGACCCCTCTCCGTTTCACCCCCTGCCCGCTTGACGTTGAGTTTCGGAACACCCTGTAAATTAAAAAAGTCAAAATCATTCAATGGAGACTCTAAATTACTCTCAGTGGAGTAAATATTTATTTTATATGCAGTCGAACTTCTAAATAACGAACCTCTATTTTTCGAATTTCTCCATTTTGAGAACTTTTTCCAGGAACCAAGAAAATTCTACTATTTTCTTCGTAAAATAACCTCCAAACAACGAAGTGCATTTTTTATTTATCTATCTTTTTCTCATGTGATTCGATTCCCCCCACCCCTTTTTTTTCTTAATATATTTCAGGATTACTATTAAGGATTATTAATTATGCTCTCAATTAGTCCATTTTATGATGATCAATGGACTTGAACTGGTTTTACTACGTGCCTACCAGATCTAGAGCAATGGAATTGAAGTAATTTTTCAAACAAAAAACTCAAATAAAATTAACAGATTTTAGCAGCAATTAAACTTAAGGACTCATGTGGTAGTGTACGCTTAAAATTACAGGTTCTAAAATAAATGTGTATTTAAAATTACGTGTTGGCTTAAAAAAGAAAATGTCGTTCAAAATTTATTAATTTTAATATAAAAATATTTTTTTATTTAAAAATACAGTGTACTCCTTGTTTTCCTTGCAGATTTCATTTTGATGGGTAAGATATATAAATGAATAGATATTAATTTTCAAAAAAGTGTCAAAAAACTACTTTTTTAAATAATATATGGTGGTTATGAATTTAAAATTTGTATCATGGGGTTTCTAAAGTAAATTAAAGGAGGAATCTCTATTGAACGACTCTATTCTTGGGACGGATCTATACGCGGCTCTAACTAACTTCTTGGGGATTCCTTAAGGGAAATTATTATTTCAACCTACTTTCACCGAAGGTAAGAAAACGTGATTATGCAAATTAAGTTTATTATATAAATTCTGTATTCGCGAGTTTTGAGAGTTAGTGAAGTGAGAATCTAAGATTATTAAAGTGAGAATTGAAGATTACCAAAGTGAGGATCGATCTAATGTGAGGTAATCACAAGTCAACCTTTAGTGGTCAAGGCCTCATCTGTAGGATTTTTGAATGACAAGAGTTTAGGTATATTGTGCTCATTATTTAAATAGAAGTAAGAGAGTAAATTGTTAATGGCGCGTCCGAGTTAAAAACGAGCTTGTATAAGTTATCGTGGAAATTAGTTGAAAGTCCGTAAATATTACTCCCATGCTAACTGGTCTCCCTTTCGTACTCTAGTTATTGATCAAAACTATCTTAGTTGGATTATTATTGTGTCTGTGTTGAATATCGTTACAATAAAACAATTTTAGTGAATCATGTCGCCTGATCAATTAGTTCCTCCCTCACATCTAGCCGGGTCCGGGAGTAGACAAATGGGGTTAGAGGAAAGTAGGAATAGTCCCGCATTATAACGTTGTGAGCGACTTCCCGGTGAAGTCACTCCCACACCGTCCTGCCCACCTAAAGGGTGTGAGGGAAACAAAGCATACTCAGAGACTCCCATAATAAACATTATTTTATTATCATTCAAGCACACTAACCAACCACAAGTGAAACCACAAGAGGATGTTCTAGGAGTGATATAAAGAAAACAATCAACTCTAAGAGAACAAGCTCAAGTAATCAATTTAATTTAACCTAATCTGTCTTAGACTATAAATTCCCAATCCACTGCTTTAGTATAGTGGCAAACTCCGTTCTTAACTCAAGTTGTGAATATCAATTAAATCTCACCTTCGTAACGCCGCAACAGTTCTTCCGCTCCTTCTGTCTTACAATTACAAAACCCTGCATTTATGTAATCAAACTAATCTCCATATCAGGGTATCTTCTTGAGGGATGGCTGTGAATTAACGCGTATGCTAGCCCAAAGTTTCCCCAAGATGATTAGTGTGAAAGTCGCGTACAGATCCGTCACAAACTGTATTTAACAAAGTCGCTATATCCCGAAAAAATTTCGCTGTGTAGAAAATTCGTAAAATACAGATTCATCTTTCAGTATATTTATATTTTTTATTCCAGAAAAAAGTTCGCAAAATAGACGTTCGTAAAATGGAGGTTCAACTGTATTTAAGTAATCAAAAATTGTAAGTATGTAAAATAAAATTTGGAAAGTGGACAAAAAAGACTGAAAAATAAAAGATCTAAATGAGTCTAAAAAGTAAAATAAAACTTTATCCCATAACACATTCTAAAACCAATTTGTTGAAAGAAATTCAACATTCCCCTCACGCGGATTCGAAAAGTACTCTTCGAATATACGCAAAACTATTTGATGGAGATTTCTAAATGATCATCAAAAGTATTTATTTAAAGTGCAACACGTAAGCGTTTGTAATAAAATGAAACGCTTCTCCATACAATGGAAATAAATTTAAATTTACTACCTAAATAAATCTAGTGTGAGAACAACCGGAAATAAAATAAATAGTATTACTAAATCTCTTCTTTACTTTATTTTATCGAGGTTATATTCTTTTATATCTCTTTTTTTGTTTTGGAGATTAACATTTAAATGAAACTAAATCAAATATACTGTAGATTAAATGCTTTCATTTTTTCCCAACAATTATTTATTTAAACGACTTGAGAAAACGGCCATGGTTAAAAAAATAAAACTGTCCGTATCTCAGGTCGTAATGAAAAGTTAAAAAAACAGGTTTGAACAAAAACAAAAAAGAGGAATTTTTCATGAATTAGTAGATTACCATACGTAGTTTCATAAATTTGATTTTTTTAAAGCTATTTAATAGATTTCTTAAGTGTTTTCGGTAGTAAAATGTCTAAAAAAGCTGTGTATATTTATATTTCTTTCTAAATCATTGTAAGTTTTTTTTAAAGAAATTACGAATAACTTATAATGTGATTCTTTAATTTAATATACATTCATCAAGATTAATACATTTAAAAAATTATTCTTTTTCGAATCTTTAAATGCAAGATGTGACACAAAAAAACGAGACTAAGTGTGTTGCTTGAAAAAGAGAGGAGTTGGCAACAACTTCTTTGATGACGTCCTGCCACACCCCTTCTCTATCCATGAGGCCAGTTTCGCCTTAACCGATCACGCCAGTTGGGAGTACTGCGTCGTTGAGTGAACATGATGTCGAATCATCATCAAGTTTCTTATGAAACTTAAAAAATCAGCCACGAAAACAATTTAAATATTAACCGAGGCTTATGGAGATGAAACTTTGTCTTGTGCACATGGGTTCGAATGGCATCAGCGGTTTTCAAGGGGAAAAGACAGTGTGAACGTGCTGAGAGCGCTCAAGGTCAGGGATTACAGATCAAAACATTGCCGAATTTCGTGATATTAATGGGTTCCCACTCACATCAGTGATCAGTCAATACAACTACACACAAGTACTAAAACGATTTCGTGAAAAAATTAGGGGGAAAAAATCCAGAATTGGGGAGTGATAGATAGCCGCTACACCAAAAGAATACACCTGCTCACACGGTCCTATTTGTTAAACAGTTTTTGACCAGCAAAAACATTACAGTGATGTGGCATCCTCCTTATTCTCCTGATTTGACCTCATGCGACTTCCCCCCCCCCTAAAATTAAATGTTGCTTAAGGGAACCCATTTTACATCAATTGAAGAGGTTCTGGCAAAACCCGAGAATCTCCTAAAGGGCCTTCCAAAAACTTTGCTCCAGGGTTGTTACCAGCAATGACAGCACCGAATGCAGAAGTGTGTGAATGCTGATGGGAACGACTTTGAAAAGGATAGTGTCACAAAGAATTGATTCTGTACTTATGATGATTTATTGGACCCGTCTCTTTTTTTTTCGTGTGTCACACCTCGTACATACAAAACGCATCACGATGACTGCTCAAAATTTGAATAATGTCATTTCTGTTTCTTTCTTTTTTTTATTTTGGTGGTTTTAATTATATCAATTAAGCAACATGTAGAATAATGTTCATAATTTTTTTAATAATAAATACACTAATATTCCAAGACAAATGCTACTATAAATTTTTAATGCTAAATCTAACTAATATAGCGTTAAATTATTCCTTGACTAAACCACGAAACGTGATAGAAATGACTTAATATTAAGAGTTCCTAATTGCATAATTTTCGAATGACCCTATACTCCGCAAATTTAATTTCATGGTATTTAATAAAAATACTTAATTTAAATTAACTAAAAAATATCAATTAATAGAAATTGAGTGGTAAGACTTGGATAATTACTGAAAATAGCTCAAAAAATTTCAAGCAGGATTATTTGATTCCACCAATAAAAAACTTTAAAATACCTTATTCATATAAAATTAAAGAGATTTTTCATGCTTGCTTCTAATGTAATTCAGTGGCAGGCATGTGCACAAATCTTGATCATCTCCATCCGTTTATGCTATGTGGTGGCGGGATCCTACCTGGGACCCCGCTCACTCCGCCCGGCGTGTTTCTAAGTGTGGGAGGAAACACATCATCACCAACAAACGCCATAATAACAAATATATTTATTCAAGTTCTCTGAACAAACACTTATATAAACAATCACAAGTTTAACTATAAGAAGAAACCTAGGAGGGATCTCTAGAACGTCGATTAATCCTAATACTCAATTTTAAGTAAACCCGACTACCAGAAATGAACAAGGACAACGATCACTAACTAACCTCAGGCTGGTACTGAATCTACTATCTTAAATCTTCAATCTAATAGTTTACTCTCATAAATTACTCCTTTTAAACGCGCGCTAAGTTCGTGAAGTAATTCTCCGGTATTCAACTTACTTGACAGCTTCGCGGCTCCTTCTCCCTTTTTACATCTACAAAACCTATATAGACTTTATATAGTCGAACTAATTAACATATATCTATCTCGTGTTTTTCCTGAAAGGCTGTGAATTAGTATAAATGTTAGCCCAAATTTCCCAAGAGGATTAGTTAGAAAATCTCGCGAATAGTCCCGTCAGATCTACTCTGTATCCGCACGGTAATGGAGTTTTCCAGCAAGACAACTGTACCTTTCACAAGTCCCGGTTGGCTACTTTCCGGTTGAATGAGCATTTATCTGACTTTTCTACCATAAATTGGCCACCTAGAAGCCCACACTTAAATCCTATTGAGTATTTTTTAGATGTTTTGGAACAAGGTGGGAAAGGCCATCACACAGCACCAACAAACCAACAACCTTACTGAATTATGGACTTTAGCCAATATTTGGCAAGTCATTCCTGTGAAACGTTTCCAGAAACTTGCTGAATCTATGCCTCGTCGTGTGGCAGCCGTTATCAAGGCCAGAGGAGGTCCAACTCTTTACTAGGTTGGTATCCCTAATTCAGTGTCACTTCAGTGTATTTAAATGGAGTACTGGTAAGGAAAATTTATATAAACACTTAACTAGTTTTGTAAGAACTTCGCACGACATGTTTGGGATATGTTTGTGAGAAACAGCTTTATTTTTTGGTAATTTAAATATTTTTAAGAATTATAAAGCAGTGATTTCCAAAGTGGTCCCTACTAACCCCCAGGAGTCCCTGATATTATTCAGGTAGTCCATGGAAAATTAAAATTGATTTGGGGATCCGTGAACAATGTCAAGGAGGGCAAGATTTAATATAAAATTTTTGAAAATTCATCCATTCTTGTTTTTTATAGAAATTTAAATAAATAACAATAATTAACTTGGATATTTTTGATTGGGTGTTGTATCCTTTTGCATGTGGACTAACTCAGATCCCAAACACAGATGAATCCATACTAATACAGGAGCATCTTTTTGAAATATCCACAAATGAGGAACTTAAATCATTGTTTGAACAAGGATACTATAAATTCTGGTTACAAAAACAGATCCTAATTTTATATCCTGCATTGTGAGTTATTGTACAAAAGTTGTTGACTACTTTCCCTTCTTCCAATTTGGTAAAACGTGGATTCTGTGCCGCAAAAAACGACTAAAAACTAGTGTTTGTAGGGATTTTCGGTTGCTACTCAGACATTGAGACGGACATAAATACACACATATCATCTCATCTCAAGTTCATCTACGTCATTATTTTTTTATTTTATCTTAAGCAAAAGTTATAGTTTCAGTAAATAATTCTTCAACAAAATGCTTTTTCAAATTTGTAATTTTTATACTATATACATTTATATAGCTTTTTTCACCTGGGGGATATTGGGAATATGTTTTGACTTAAAAAAGGGGTCCACTGGTTTAAAAAGTTTGGGAACTTTTGCCCTAGAGCATCAAATACAAACATAAGCCAGACTAAGATATAAATAAATTTAGCCCTTTGACAACGTTATTTACCAACTCACAGTATAAGATGTATGAAAGCAGAAAAACTATTTAAAATGAAAGGATAAATTTTCTTTTATGTTCGCTCGCTTAAGCTACATTTTTATCAAAACAATCAATGTTCATGTATGATTGTTCGATTGTAGTTTAAAATTTCTGAAATACACCAATTTTGGAAATTTAATATTAACTTATCTGGAAAATATTCCTAAATTTTTTTGAATAAATTCAAACAATCGTATGACGTAAGACTACGCACTCAAAAAAGATTGTCCGTCATTTTATTCTTTGTTCTAAGTTTTAATACCTTCTGGTATTTTAAATCTATTAATATAAAATTGTTTTTTTTCGTATAGAGAAAAAAGTTACTAAAATTTTCCAACTGAAACTGGATGAGAATGAATTTTGTAACGTCTGGACAATTTTACAGTACCAAAAATAGAATTTCTGGGTATAAAAATATCATAGAGTCTCTTCAATATCCGCCACATGACGTTATAACATTCCTTAAAACGCGAGTATAACGAGCATTCCCATCGCCACGTCTGACGTCGAATAAGACGTTTAATGACGTCATTTACGATTCGAACGAATCAGAAACATCCAGCAAAACTTAACAGTTTTATTCTCTCGTACGCCGATGCCAAAATGCGAAGAAAAAAAGCATAAAAGAAATCGATTCCACTTGTGCAGGTATGGAACAACTCGAAGAAGGAATCGTTCGGAAGTAAGAACTGTGAGTTGGACGCGCCATCTATTGCCTATTTCTTGCACTTTTATATTTAAAGACCTCCTTGAAAAGACTTCTTTGTACTAGTGGAAGGAAGTCAATGCAGGGGAATGAATAGAGGGTGGAGGGTGGTGTGTGCGTGGTGGAGAGGGGGAGTTGGAAGAGTTAAGCCTGGCAACAGGTGTAGGGGGCCAACAGGTGCGCCGGTCGATTCCTTTCAGATCGATGTTCCTGCTTCCTGATTCTTTTCCTCGGGATAAAAATAGCAGACGATATCTGAAGATTGCTATGAAATTCTCATCGCAGAATTTCTTTATTGATATGAGGAAAGAAATTCAATTTGCAGTGGCATAAGATATTGACGTTTGCGAAATTAATTTGTATAGTTGAAGATAAAAGTGCTGAAGATACAAGTAAAATAAGTTGTACACTGTAGTGTTTTAAATAGACTTGTTTTTGACATGTTTCACACGGGAATTTCCGAATTTTATCAAAAATATAGCGTAAAATATCGAAATACGTGAAACTTTTAAGTCATTGTAGATTTAAGCAGCAAATTGCAAATTTGTTCCAACACAATTTTTTTTTGTTGTTGTTAAATATCTGAATATTTAACCTAGAGATAGTTTCAAAATTTCAATTCAGTAATAAAAGTTACTAGTTATATTACTTATTTACTCAAAATGAAGTTAAGTATGAGAATTAAGTTCAAGATTTTTACATCTATATCGTATCAATGAATTCACATAAGGGAAAAGAAACTTCGATTAATGTTAGCTTTCGCAATTGAGATTAGTTTTTAAAGGGAAATTCTCTATTTGTTGGAGAGATCCATTAAGGGGGTCCGGCACTTCCATAGGAGCCCATGTTAAAATTACGTAAGTTTATGTACCTTTTTCTCAGAAACTACTTGCTTCTCATAGCTGAAATTTTTACAATAGGTTATATGTACTATCAATGAGACTTTAATGGAAGTTTTGTCTTGTTACTAAAAATTAAAATAATTATGAATTTTTTAAAAAATTTCCAATTCCCCCCTTAAATTTAGTTTAAAAAGACGTTATCTAAAAAAGTTTGCTAGATATATCTTATCCCCTCCATTAAAATGTCTAAACATGTTGAAAACTTACTTAAATTTGAACTTACTAAAAATTTGAGGACCCTACATTAATTAGTTTCTGAGAAAAAGGTACATAAGTGGAAAAATATTGCATTTTGAGAAAACAGGCTTTAAAGTAAAAATTTGTAATTTTTGACGATTTAACCTTTTTAATACTTTCCAGAAGCATATGAAACATTTTCTTTGAACTCTGCTTCTACAAAAGTTTCTTCTAATTTTCTTTTTTTCATTATTTTTAACAATCTAGCCTTTTTTTTTTTTTTTTTTTTTTTTTGTATCTTAAGATGTTTTCGTTGAGCTACACGAATCCTACGTGCATCTAATTTTTTAAAGTATGACACACAATTAAAACCTGGTTCAATACCACAATGTTTTAAAATGATTAATTTGGCTACATGGCCCATAATGAATTGTGCAGTTTCCATATTTACCACTAATTTTAGAGTTTTTAACTCAACAAACGTAAATTTTGGAGTGACTGACCATATGGTAGTATTAACTGACTCATTGGGGGTTTGAGTCTTTCCATGTAGACATTTTTTAATAACCTAGGGTCAGCAAAATCTGTAAACATTGGCTTAATTTCATTCATGAGGGAAGATGGCACATAATGCTTTTCGTTAAATTCAGCTTTTGCTTTCTGAAACTTGTACCATGAATTTGTACCCAAGAGACACAATCCATGTTGAGGGCTCTCATTTGTAGACAAAAGATGGAAATAAATAGTCCAAACAGCAGTTTTCATGTTGTGGGAATCATTGATATTGTTTCTAATGGCATTACAATAATACCTCTGAACTTTCGAAATTAAAATGTCGGTGAGTCGGTTGCGTCCACTTAGGCTTCTTCCATCACTTTATTCTTTTCCTGTGTTTTTTTCTTTTGAAATCCAAAAGACAGGTACCCATACGCTTTTGGATATGACCAATGCACTCTAATTTTTCCACCTGAGTGTCATAAGAATTCAGGGCAAGCATTGATGAAAAACCTCTTGAATCTCCATCGCCCCAATATTTTGTGTAACGAATGCCATAATGTGTGTGTGTGTGTGTGAGCTTCAGATCTTTCAAATATCGCCGTTACACTTTTCACTTCCGTGCCTCCACTTGTTCCACTATAGTTGGCAATACATGATGGTTCATGAACAGAATTAAATGCAGTTTTGCACCGACAATATTTCGAAAACACTTCAAATTCAATAACTATTCCAGTATCGACACTCGTAGCTGTAACAATACCATTGAGGGACTGGTATCATCTTTTCTGCCATGAACCATCTAAGACAACAGCAATGTCACGGCTACCATCTTTTCGTGTTGCTTTCTCAACAGAATTTCTCATTGATTTTTCACAGGTAAATTTAGAAGAGTCGAACAACAATTCTGTATAAGTACAGAATTTTTCAGGTGGAAATGGCAAGTTCATAAGCTCACAGAATGTTTCTGCAGCTGAACGACCTTTTCCAATAGATCTGAAATCAAATACCAATCTGATATTTGAGTGTAAAAGTTTATTTTTATTCTTCAATTTAGTTGGGGTATGGAAACCATGCTTTTTTGAGCAAAAACTACAACAAAGTTCCATGTAATACACAACTCCATCTCTTTTAAAACCTCCAATGAGATAGAATGGCCACCGTTTTTACAAACTGCAAAATTCAATAAAGCTTTATTCAATAAATTTAATTCTATTAAAACATTTTTTTCATTACTTCCTTCCATATCTTCATGCAAACTGTTGTTTGAAATAAGTTTTCGTTTTGAAGCACTTGGAATAACAGTTTATGTGCTGTCTGATGTGATCGCTGGAACATTTTGAGCATTCATTTTTTGAACGCCGACATTTTTGAGTTTTTTAAATATTTTTAGATCTCCCCATAATTTTTGTCATTAATAAAAAACAAATAAATAATTTAATGTAAAACGTAGATTAAACAGAAAAAAAAATCTGGATAAATAAATTAGAATTCACAATTAGCAAGTTCAAGCAATAATAATCCCATTTAACAGCAAACCAAACGAAAAAAAAAAATTATTGTGTTGAGTTGTCATTTCCTTTCTTCAAAAAAAAAATGGTTTTATTTACGTGTAAAAAAAAAAGGTTATACTAATTGTAGACAAAAAAAAATCGCGCTGTCATCGAAAAATTAAGCATGATGAAAGACAGGTGCTCCTGGAGGAGCACCTGTCACGCGTCAAAGAAAGTGGCTTCCTTTTAAAAAATAAATATATATACTTCTATTTATTGTATTTCCATATATCATATATCATTTTAAGCAGAAATGTTTGAACTTTTCAAAAGTACAAAAAAGTCAAAATCGATCATTTTTCAAAAATTCATGTGCCGGACCCTCTTAAATGCTTTTCGTAACAAGAGTTTGAACGCCCAGAATAAGATATACATATTCAGTTGCTGCAATTTTACGGATTTCTAGACCCTTTTCACCACCATTTTGGTTTTCACCTAATATTTATGATTTTTGACATAGTACTATTTTAAATCCCATACGCTTTTACTTGTTACTTATTTTTTAAAAAATATGAAACGAAAGTTTATTTCCTTTTGAAAGCAAAAGTTATTAAATTATTCTGCCTCTTACGTTAATAGAAGCTTTTATTAAGAGACAAAACAAAATGTATCACTTTAAATTGTTTATATTAATTTTACTTCGAATTAACAGTAATCATTTTGTCTCGGATTTAATTCAGTTGAGTTTTAATGAAACATTTTATGATGCTGAATTTATGTTACAGGTGTATTGTTTTATGGGAACAATATTTATGATAAGAGAGAGAGAGGAAACTGCAAGATTATACGTCACCAGCTTTTTAAAAAATAACATTTCTGTTTATCAGTCAAATAAGCAGAATAAGGAATAGCCTTTTTACTGCTGCCATTATCGTGAAATATTTTGTTCGAAAAATGTTTTATAAGAAAACTGTGCTAAGTATAGTTTATTTATTTCTATCGCAGAAAAATTGTAGCTTATGTAGGATTTTTGCCATTCAAAAGCTTTTGCATCTTTATAAATCGCACAATTTCTTAAATCTTAAATGCTTTACAAATAAACTTCACATTTTTTAAAGCAAATTAATGTTTAAAAACTATGGGATACGTGTCAGAAAATTATGTTACAAGAAACACCTTTAATAAAGAAACTCAATGATAGAGAAATTTGAATATAGTGTGCATGAAACATTTAAAATAAATAATATAAACTATTCAAAAAAATCCTCAAAATTGACGGAATTGTGTAAAAATCGTTTGCAAAGTCCTTAAACCAAAAACAATAATTAAAAATAATATTATCTTCGGGATTATTTTCAGAAAACATTAATGAATTATGAAAAAAAAGTACAAAATTATTATTTTTATTTAATGAATTTTTTAAAAGTAAATAATTAAGATCCTATTTTTTGGAATTAAACATTTTACCGATTGATAACATTTTCTAGAATATTACTTAAAGCTATTTGGATTAACCTTGTTCGTATAGCTCTGACAGTTTCAAACTTTGTAATTCTGAAACATAAAGCAAAAGTAAGATTCATCTCGAGATAAATAGAATAATTTTATTTAATAATAATCATTCGAACATAATAAATGAACAATTGATAACATTTTCTAGAATATTACTTAAAGCTATTTGGATTATCCTTGTTCGTATAGCTCTGACAGTTTCAAACTTTGTAATTCTGAAACATAAAGCAAAAGTAAGATTAATCTCGAGATAAATAGAATAATTTTATTTAATAATAATCATTCGAACATAATAAATGAACAATTTTAGTGAATAATTTTAAAAGGTAATGTATATGTTAGAGATAAAGGTAATGTATATGTTAGAGATAAAGGTAATGCATATGCTAGTTTTAGTCAAAATTTTTGAAAAGCTAAATATTATCCTAAGCCTAAATATTCGTAGCTGTGCCTCAAATTAAATCCGTACAAAGCTACTCAGATGGTTTGAGATTATTTATGCTTAGGAAGTGGTGCAGCTCGCAAATTCAATCTCTTCTCAACTGCTTCCAAGAATTCCATTAAGCTCTACGGTTTGCAATTCAATTCACTTCAGCTCTTACATATTAGCATAAATAACTTTAGAAGACATGTATGGATTCTCTGAAAAAAGCAGAATCAATAGAAGAAAAAAGGAAAATCACTAACAAAATGTAAAATCTAAAAATAGAAGCTGAAATTCACAAGTTTGTCGTTTATTTATAGTTCAATCACTAAACTTACAGCGCATGCACAAAATTATATATACCATTTTCCCAGCAGGCATCTTAAACTATTTGCTGGAATATAACTTTATTTAATTATTTTACTTATTTCAGCAAGTACACCTTTTTTATTTCTTGTGTTTTTATCTCTTTATACTTTTTGCGTAATAAAATTATCGTTTGGAAAAAAAATCTTGAATTTATATTTTGAAATTATTCTTTATTTCATGTTTTTTTCCCCCGCATTTTTTAAAATTCGGTCTCTATGTTGTGTTTATATTCGGTAGAGTAGCATTATTATCATTCTCAAAGTAAATTTTGAAATCTCTTGAAAACAAATAAAATTGCAGCAAAGGAAAATAAACAGAGAGGTGACTTTCTGACATTTATCTTTAAAAATTGGAACCAAAAAGAGATTTTTCATTCACAGAAAAACGAAATTCTCGACGAGAGTATTTTCCAGCTTATAGAAAAATACCAAGACAATTAGTTGAGAAATAAATTGTTTGCAACACGCACTTTAGACAACAATTCCAAAAAAATAACCCTTTGTCACTTTTTACTCGGGTTTATTCCATTTTTTCAGATCCGAAATATAGCAAAAAAACTTGAATGTAGGTTCTTCTGGATTTTTAAATTTTTCTATTATTTATGAAGAAAATTACTAAGCAAGGGAGTGTTGCCTTGAGGTAACCCTGAGTTAAGAAGACAGCAATTAATTAAAGAGTACGGCAGAACATGTTACGAAAGATAGAAGTTTCTGAAGCAATTCTTCATTTTTGTGTAGAATAAAGCTACCTCATACTTTTCACATACTTTGTAGGTAAATCCAATTAACTTCGGAATTTGCTCCATCTTGGAGCGCCAAGGTAGCCTTAATACTGAATAAGAACAACACTGATGAAGTGCTGATAAAACCGGATTACTGATGTAAAGGTTGCATTAGGACGCATGATGCTAGTTATGCTGGAGTCTTGAAAGGTTCGATAGCAGTTTGAGATAGTCCAAGCGCATCTGGAAGTCAATGTGATAGAGTCTGAGAGAGTGTATTGGAGCGCTGTTGAGCGTGTGGGTTCACCTTTTCGTCTCTTTGAAGGTGGTGGAATATGTCACGCCTTCAAAAGCGAAACGTAACGCAATACCATTTCTGTTTGGACTTAGCCGAGATCACCATTAGGTCATTGGTCCTTGTCATCCCTCGTGCGGTGAACTTTGTCGGCTGGGTAAAGAAAGGTCTAAAGTTGACTTGCCCTAGAACTTAAGCATCGATATTGTCCTGTCTGAGGTACTATCTCACGTGAAACTCCTTGACCGTTGGGAAGTCCTTATTTCCCTAACGGAAAATTGGTCATTTGGTGGAGACCGCTGCAATACTTCATTGCCCTTTGTGACGAATCTATACGTGGTTCTACTAACCCCTTGGGGATTCTTCTGGGGAAACAATATTATCAAACAACTTTCACCTAGTGAGGAAAGCGTGATTATGCAAATAAAGTATGTTATATAAATTCTGTATACGCGAGTTTTAGGAGTTAGTTGGTTAGTTAGAGAGGGAAAGATCGTGAAATGATTAAGTGCATTTGGAGTTTATCAATTGAAGATTACTGAGAGTGAATCCATCGACGGTGATTAAATTAGGATAAAGATCGCCTTCAAGGATTCAAGCGTAGGACTTGACTTCATAAAAGTGCAGGTATCGTGATCCTTATTTAAATAGAAGTCTGGCTTATTAGTGCGCGACGTAAGTTATATTGAGCTTGCTTAAGTTATAGTGGAATCAGTTGAGGGTCCGTATTATTATCCCCGGGCTATTGAGTCTCACGTCCGAGCTCTGCTATCTGATCTGTTATCTTAATTAGATTGTCATTGTGTCTGCTTGATATTTTGGTGACAATAAAATAATTAGAGTGAATCATGTCTATTGATTATTCAGTTTCTCCCACACAACTAGCAGGGTCGGAGGGTAGACTAGTAGTTTCAAAGGGAAGCAGGAACCGACAGGCATTACACCTTGTAGTGTCATCTAGTTGTTTTGTTTGGTACCAGTTCCTTAGGTCAAAGTATAGCTCACGAGCTACAGTACTACATAACATCAATTCTATGAATTTGGCTGGCGATCGAACGGTAGGCGGCCTACATTGAAAACAATTCTACGGAGTGTCATTATTTTCTTTAAACTATTTTTCGGTTAACAAATTCTTCAGTTCCGTTGTATATTTTTGACCTATTTCGTTAGATCAAAAGACATCCTCAAATTCCACGATATGCAGCCAACAGAAGAAAACAAATCCCATGCATGTTCGAACAGTATAAACTAACGATGACAGCATTTGGCGATATTTTTTGAATTGGCGAAATTCGTGGATGATATTATACTAAGTAGAAAAAGGGGGTATTCAAGGGTTTTTGGTGACGGACCTCGAAATTTTCAACCATGCTCAAGTGACGAGGACGACACCTGAGCATTCACCCATCTTTAAGAATTACCACACCACACCAACGCAAGAACAAATTTCGAAAAAGGGAGTTTGTATGACATAGTTAAAGAAATCACTCACATCGCGCGCATACACACACACAAGTGCTATCGGCCTGAGGGAAACAGGAAATTTCCATGGGGATGAAGTTATTCACTCGGTAAAACGAAAGAATTGGAAAGTGAGTGGGTGATTTTTAAATTCGCACTGTTTGCCTATTCGAGGGTTTTTGGTGACGGACCTCGAAATTTTCAACCATGCTCAAGTGACGAGGACGACACATGAGCTTTCACCGATCTTTAATAACTACCACACCACACCAACGCAAGAACAAATTTCGAAAAAGGGAGCTTTTATGACATTGTTAAAGAAATCACTCACATCGCACGCACACACACACAAGTGCTATCGGCCTGAGGGAAACACGAAATTTCCATGAGGGTGAAGTTATTCACTCGGTAAAAGCCCGTGCAACGCCGGGCTAAGCGGAGAGGAAAGAAACAAAGAAATCAAAGTAATTTCGGAAAATAATATTGGAAGTGCTGAATTTGTGAAGTTGAGTGAATATTAACGTCCCACTGTTCAGCAACACGAGGCCTTTTAGGGACGGTCCGCGTAATTTTGAACCATGGTCAAGTGACGCGGACGACACCTGAGCTGGCAACCCCCTCTCCTATCTACCATACCACACCAACGGGAGGACGTTTGAGCTCTCGCTTTATTTTACGTGCATCCTCCCCTACACGGTGGGTCTTCAGTGGTACTAGGATCGAGAATTTGTGAAGAGAAGGGAAAATTTTAAGCAACAAAACCATGACACGCACTCACGGGTCATGCACTCACATCGTACGCGTCAAACCCCACAAAAGTGTTGGCGTTAGAATAAAAGGAGGAAATTAACATGGGGATTAAGTTATAAGGGATTAAGTTATATTAAGTATAAGCCCGTGCAACGCCGGGCCATGAAAGCTAGTAATATATATATTCTGAATTCGCGAGTTTTAGAGGGTTAATGAAGTGAGAATCGAAGATTATTAAAGTGAGAATTGAAGTTGACTGAAGTGAGGATAGCTCGGATGTGAAGTGAATTAATGAGAAGCGAGTAATCCGGCCGTAGAACGTAAAATGTGTAGGACGTGTGAAATTGCAATCACTGAGAAGTGATCAAGTCACCTATTAGTGTTCAAGGCCTCATCTAAGTGAAAAGAATTACAAAAGTTCAGGTACTGTGCTCATCATTTAAATAGGAATGCGTTAAACTGTTAGTGCATGTCAGAGGTAAAATACGAGCTTGTATAAGTTATCGTAGGAATATAATTTAATGATCATATTTACTATCTCCATGCTACCTTGTCTCACCTCAGTCTTCTAAGTGTTGATCAAATTTATCTTAATTGGATTATTATTGTGCCTGTGTTGAATATTGCGACAAATTAACAATTTTAGTGAATCATGTCGTCTGATCAATTAGTTCCTCCCTCACATCTAGCCGGGTTAGAAGGAAGAAGGAATAATACTTCTTTAAAAATATATTCAAAACTTTCAAATACATGCAGGAATCTATAATTACTTTAACCGTCAGTGTCATGTTTCAAAAACGATTCTTCACTCCTATTGGCACAGCTGACCTCGGAATTGATGCCGGTGTTGCCAGTTTTCCACACGATGTCTCTTCGCTGCCCTCCAATGCACTTATTATGCATCATTTTTTGAAAGAATTTATTATTAATGAATGTAAGGGAAGTATCAAAAGTTGTTGAGCATTTACAAGCAAAAATTATATCATTTTGCTTACGCCATCAACGTATATTAGTTTCATCCGGTTCAAATTTTCAGTGACCGCTGTTCTGTTTCTGTTTTTTCTGCGTATAAAACTGCCTCTCTTTCCATACTTGCGTCATAGTGAAATCTTGATGCTATTAACGATATCTTTGATGTTGAGGCGATCAAAAGAAAGTGTATACAAAAAAATTTTTAAAACACGAGCAGACAACCATGGTTAGGATTGACTTATGTACTAAAGATAAACTGTGAAATGGGATGAGTTATCGATACAAGAGTTCACAATGGACAGTTACATTTTTCCCTTTGAAAGAGGTGGAAGCTCAATAACCCCAATCCAACATATGTTTTGCCTTCGATTCAAAGCGGCGCCTGATTTTCAGTTGCATAAACACGGGAAAAATAGTACAGCTTATATACGAGTAAATACGGTATTTCATTTTAAAGATGATTAATTTTAAGAATAGACTCCATTGATGTCTGTTATATAAATGGAATCAACATACATTTAAAAAGAAATCAGGTTCTACCTCAGATTATTAACAATAGTGCAAATCGCATTTATTGTAAACAAACTTTACAGCACTCCACAAACGGCTCTCTAAAACAGCAGGATTTCAGGCAGATGAAGTCTCTCTCTTTTATCGCAGTCATCGCACAAGATTTAACTATCTCCTGAACTGGCCCGACCGACCTTTGTCTCAAAGGTCATTTTTGAGCCTCATAGAAATTTCTAGAAGGGTTGATCATAGAACCTTCTCGATGATTCCTCGGCGATATCGCATTTTTCGACACATTTGTCGTCCAGGAGGATAAAATCGCCAATCCGTTAACCTAGGTCACACCTTCTGGGATTGTGGTAACCTTATTTTTCCAAGTTCATGACGGGAAGTGAATTTTATCTGTAAAACTCAATTTTCTGACAAGGATATTGTTATTTCAGGGAAATTAACATACGTAGGATGTTTCAACAGGTTATTAAGTTGGAAAATGATACCAGTTTCCGAGGTATAAACGAACTTCAATATTTTCAATGTCGGAATGCATTATTTTCCTAGGCACTAGAATGCCAGAAAGAACATTCGGATAATTTCTAGGGAATTAGAGGGGAGAACTGTAAGAAAAAATATGGAGAAGATGTTAGTGTGTTTTTGGTTTTCATTCAACAAGCGAGAAACTTTTTTAATGTTAGAATCAAACCACTTTATCTGATCTCTGACAATTTTAGATGATTGTCATAAGCTTGCATAATCCTCAAATGGAAAATTAAAGGGAAAAATAGAATATCCAGTAAATCAAATTAGATTCAAAATTTGAACTCAATAGCAGGGTTTAAGTACTTCTACGGTGCACTTTTCTTACTCCTGTGCACCTGCGGACCTTTTTTTCAACAAATGGAATTCTTCATAAATTCCAAGGACAAAAATAATAGAACGTAAAATACTCGTACATCCTAAATGAGTTTGTATATACGTATACGAGAATATATATCTATAACACCATTTAACCCTCACAACTTCTCTTAGGGATCAATTTTCGCAAAACCTCTGTAATACCTGTCGGTTCCTGCTTTCCACTGAAACCCCTTGTCTACCCTCAGACCCGGCTAGGTGTGAGAGAGAAACTGAATAATCAGCAGACATGATTCACACTAATTATTTTATTGTCACCAAAATATCAAGCAGACACAATAACAATCTAATTAAGATAACAAATCAGATAGTAGAGCGTGGAGGTGAGACTCAATAGCCTGGGGATAATAATACGGACCCTCAACTGATTCCACGATGGCTTGAACGCGAGCTCAAACGTCCTCCCTTGGTGTGGTGTGGTAGTTAGGAGAGCGGGTGCCAGCTCAAGTGTCCTCCGCGTCACTTGACCATGGTTCAAAATTACGCGGACCGTCTCCAAAAGCCCTTGTGTAGTTGAACAGTGGGACATAAATATTCACTCACTCACCCACTCACACCACGATAGCTTAAATAAGCTCAATATCAACTACGTCACGCACTAATAAGCTAGACTTCTATTTAATTAAGGATCACGATACCTGTGCTTTTATGAAGAGTTCTACATTTGAACCGTGAAGGCGATCCTTAACTGGATTTAATCATCGTCGATTGATCCATTCTAAGTTGTTGTTGTTGTTGTTGCCGTGTCCTTCCCGCAGGGAAGGAATGAAAGTTGCCATTGCCTGTGAGACAGGTTGAACTTCTTAACGATAGATGGCGACACCACCTATCTCCACCTCCACAATTTTGGCATGGAACTGAAGGAGAGGGAAATATTCTCCAGCCCCCTGCACTCGTGGTTTCTGCTGCGACCACCCACAAGACTTTCGGACCCACTGATTAAACAAGCAAGTACTCCGTCTATACTCGGTGGTATTTAGTGGCATCGGGCATCGAACCCAATCTCTCGGGTATGGAGTCCGATGCTCTAACCACTAGGCTACCCACGACCTCATCTTCCATTGATAAACTCCAAGTGCACTTAATCATTCCACGATCCTTCACTCTCCAACTAACCAACTAACTTGCCAACTACCTCTTAAGATTCGCGAATACAGAATTTATATAATATTCTTAATTTGCATAATCACGTTTCCTTTACTCGGTGAAAGTTGGTTGAAATAAATATTTTTCTTAAAGAGTCCTGAAGGGGTTAGTAGAGCCGCGTATAGATCCGTCACACCTCGTTTGAAACAAATCTCTATTCCTCGAAAGTAATATGCCTACCAAATTTCAAGCCTGTAGATCTAATAGTTTCAAAATGGTATTTTTTTTTCTACAACGTGCCTAAAGCACTCGCAATGCGCATTTTGTCTAAATTTTTGCGAAATTCTTTTTGTAGCGGATCTCAAAGAAATGAAAGGAACGTTCTTACTAAATTTCTAGTCAGCTCAAAAACGGGAGTATTTATCTCTAACCCCTTGGGGATCTATTTTTGTAAGACCTCTTTTGTAGTGGATCTCTATCTATGAAAAGAACATGCTTGTCAAGTCTCAAATTTGTTGGTTTAATAATTCAAAAGTGGAATATTGATCTATAACGGAACTCAACTCCTCGCGACCCCTTTGGAGGTTGATTTTCGAAAAGCCCTTTCTTAGCGGATCTCTACTCTTTGAAAGAAACACTCCTACCAAATTTCAAGTCTGTACGTCTAATAGTTCCGGAGGTATCGTGAGGAGTGAGTCTCTTTTCTCCTTTATACAGGGTCCGACATATTAACCTCCCCTGTTTCAAAAGGCAGTTACAAACAAACAAAACTAGATACAGAGAAAATCCTTTTATTGGTGAACAAAAAGTATGATGCCATTTTTACATTAATTGGTTTTAAGGTATCCGAACACGTTGAAAATGATCAAATTCAGTCAAGACAGATATTTTTGTTCTTTATTTTAGTAAATAGAGCTATCTTTTGACTTAACAAAACATACTTTATTTTGTTTCTACACTACCTAGAGGCCAAGTTACAATCAATTTTATAAATTTAGAATAACCGGAAGTGGGTTTTTGATCTACCAGAATGAGCATTTAAATTGCTCAAAATCTATCATGGCGAGTCTGATAACTCAAAATATTACGAATGTATTTCTATAAAACTTTTTGAACCTGATATTTACGTTATTTTCTAGAGAATGTACTAAAATGTTTCTTGTTGTATGAATACTTTTTGAGTTATGGCTCGTTATTTAAATAATGGTCTCATAAAAATGTAATATTTTTTATAATGTTTAATCAATCAGGTCTGAAATTTTCAAATTTTAATAAAAAATTAAAATTTTAGTACGTTTTCTAGATAAATACATCTAATTTGTTTTCTTAATACTTTTGCAAAAATATGTTAGTTACTTTTTCTCTAACTGCTTTGAAGTTTTTCAAAAATATTGCTAAAATTTCACCTAAAATTGTGATTTGTGTAAAATTCAGGTAATTTATTTTAAAGTTTGATAGTTAATTAGTAATATTTATTGGTATTGAGTCCTAAAACAGCATTTGTAATGTTTTAGTATGCTATTTTGTTAAAAAGTACTCCGAACGTGTTCGGATACCTTAAAAATTATGTCCGCTAAATGGCGTCCTCTAATGGTGATACAATGACGAAGTCTTCCCCGAAAGTTCTTCAGTATATTCTCCCTGGCGCTGTTTTGATTTCGTCTGATGATGCCCACTTCCACTTGTCAGATTCTGTGAATAAACAAAATTTTCTCTACTGGGCAGCAGAAAACCTTCAAGTGTACAAACATCGTCCTACAACCCTGCAAGCACTAAAGGAGGTAATCACAGACAGTGTGGTTACCATTCCACCGGAAATAACACGAAGAACTATGGACAACTTTCGGGAAAGACTTAATCAATGTGTCACCATTGGAGAACGCCATTTATCGAACATAATTTTTAAAACCAATTAATGTAAAATGACATCGCATTTGTTATACACCAATAAAAAAAAATTTCTGTATCTTGTTTTGTTTGTTTGTAATTGCCTTTTGAAACAGGAGAGGTTAATATGCCGGAACCTGTATATATAGATCCCTTTTACAGTGTTCTGTATAAATAAAATTGTTGATAAACATATTGATATAAGTAAATTGTAAATGTACATTTGAAATATACGCTTAAATTGAAAAAACAAAACAGAAAGTTCTACAAAACACGCCCCAAGATTAAAATAAACCACCTTGCTTTTCACCTTAAACATTCCATGCATCATTTTTCTTCAAGGCGAGCAAAAACGAAATATTCTTACACTAGAAAATGAAGTACTCTTAGATCCTCGGAACCTCTTAACGAAATCACCTACTCAAGCAAACATCGGAACAAGCACAAGCTATTTGTCACTTATCTACATAAAATATATCCTTTCCTTCGGCGCATAAAAGAGCATACAATGAACAACTCAAATGGGATATGTTTGATTTACATATCAATAAAATACCCTATGCTCTATCTCCGAAGGTGAAAAAAAGCTCCATTCGTAACACATGGTAAAGGGAAATCTATCATTTCTTCCCTTTCGTATTTAGTGAATAGGGATAAGTCAACTGCTCGGAAACAGTTTCTTTTGTGTTGAGTCTCGCTAAATATATAAAACAATTTGGAAAGAAAAATCTCCGAGAAAGTATTTGTTTTTATTTATTCGGAAAGGCAACTCGACGCCTCTGAATTATTCAAAGGAATGGTGTTTCTGTTTTTTTATTTACTTCGTTTGTTATTCTAGTATTCCTATTTTATTTATTTATTTATTTTGCCGATATAAGAAGCCATTATTTAATGTAAATTTGTTCTTCTTGTTCCCTATTACGTTCCCAATTTCATTTCAGAGATAAAAAAAATTTTTAAAAAATTGGCAGTTATAAAGACTGCCGATAGAAGTGAAAACTTAGAACTTTTAGTATAAAATTTGAAATTTCATAATGTTTAAATTAAAATTATCAACACCAATCTGGTTTTCACATCTATTGACACTCCGAGCAACAATTATATGCATATTTATATGGTTTTTTTATTATTCAAATCTATTACGGGCTGTACAAGATCATGACAAAATATATATACAATTCAATTGAACTAACAATTAATATACAATCATATTATTTATGGATAGTATTTGTATTTACTTAAATTCCAATGTAATTAATTTTTAACATTATTTTATTGCTTGCATCATTGTCATCATTAATTTCAACAATACTTAGACTTTTTGTACTTTCAATTATATCATGTTGTTCTAAAAAAGATACAATAGAGGCTTATGGTAACTAAAGAAAGAAAGGAAAATGCTTGATTCAAATCGCGTAAGTATCGCGTAAAAACCGCATCGATCGTCGTTTTATATTTTGTAGTACTGAGTTTTCGATCATTAGACACATTTAAATTAAGTGTTTCATTTAGAAATTCAATTTGTGGTAGATTTTTATCATCTGCAAAGTTAATATTGAAAAAAATATTAACTTTGCAGATTATTTAAATACGAGTATTTAAAATAATTTTTGTGTTATTTATTTTTTATTTTAAAAATATTAGTATATTTATTTAGTTCTCACTATTTGTGCTGCACAATGATTCTTCAATCAAACGATTCAAATAATAATCAAACAAAAACACTATTTCAACAATGGACAGTACATACATATTGAAGTTTTCACTAAATACATTCAATTTAACAAACAAGAAATGCACAGCACTATACGTCAGCTGTATAGCTACAGATATACTGCTATAAGCATGTTGGTGACGCGAATGCAAGAGATTTCACCCATCCAAAAAGTGTCTAAGGCAAACAGCACACTGCGCATGCGCCAGTCAGAGCATGTCGGTGACGCGAACCCATAAATTTTTCCCCTACCAAAAATTGCCCAACGCCGCTAAAGAAGTTTTCACTTCAAAAACTAAGTAATGCATTGCATATACATTTAGTTTTGGGGATTTTTTTTTAAAGGGAGGGTTGAGCGAATATTAATGTCGAACTACTCAGCTACATGAGGGTTTTTGGAGACGGACATCGTAATTTTTAACCATGGTCAAGCGAAAAGTCCGACACCTGAGCTGGTACCCTCTCTCCTAGCTTCCACATCACACCAACGGGAGGAAGTTTCAACAGCGACAGATTTAACGTACATTAGTCCCTTCACAAGAGGGGTATTCAGCGGCACTGTGTTTGAACGCATGACACGCAACCCAAGAGTCCATGGCCTTGACCACTGAGCTACCAATGCCAAGAAAAAAGGGTGGGAGACATCTACAATTTATAAATAGGCTAATTTTTTTTGTTGTTGAAAAAAGGTATTATTTTTAGAATAATCCAACGACTAGAAGAAAATTTAGCTCTTTTAAACAGCAGTTAGAAAACTAAAGGAATTTTAGTTCACTTTTGTCTGACAGTTTTCTTTTTACTTTTTTTTTATTTAAGGTTTCGCTCTTTTATATCCATTTAGTTAAAAATAAATATTCACTTTCATCGGCTGAAAAATTCTTTGCTACAATCCAATTTAATGGCTTGATAGCAAATTTAATTACTCCTTTTTACGAGGCTTGATTGAAAAACCATTTTATTTCAGAAATTTGTTTCAAAAATGATTTTTCTTTTCTAAAATGTGTGTGTGTGTTCGTGTGCGTGCGTGCGTGCGGGTGGGTGGGTGTGTAAATTATAGAGAGAGAAGATAAAGATATATATATATATATATATATATATATATATATATATTTGAGAAGTTAATATTGATTGATTATCGATAAATCATTAAAATTAAATCATTTTCTTAACAATGACAATTTATCTATTAAATCCATAGTAATATATAAATATAATCATTTACTTATAGAATTTATCGGTATCGATAGTGAGCTATTTAAGAACTAAAATGTTTAGATTTATGTAATTTTCTTTCAATCCCCCCTCCCACTTTTCCCCCTTTGATTTGCTATAAATGTGTAAGCATTTATATTCGTATTTAAAACATTAAGAAAATACGCTAAGAAATTTATTGCAATAATCAGTCGACCAAATTCAAACTAGAAGAATAATCAAATCATTTAATTTTATTCAAAATATGGATAATTTTGGTTAGGTAATAAAAACTGAACAAATAGCTGCAGAAAAATCCTTTGCCTTCTTATTTTTCATCAACGTGAGGGAAAAAACAATCTGTGAAAGATAATTACAGTGGGCAGGCTTGCAACAATCCATAGAATCTTGCCAAGTCAACTTTTCCTCGATTACACTCGCTTAATTAACTTTTTTATCTAATAAAAGCGTTAATTAGAGCATGAAGATGATTACCCTCGGCATATGATGACAAGAAGTACGAACAGATAATATTCCCGGTGAGATTCTTGGAAATTTCTTTTCTTATTTTTCATTAGAAACCAAGACGTAAACTAAAAATTGTATTGTATAACTTTTTGACATAAGATTATATTAATATATTGTTACGAATTTTGTGTAATGTATTTTTAAATAGTGCAAATAATTTATATTTGGATGTGTAATACGCTTATATTACTCTATGTTGTATTTATATATTTTATGTTAAAATTATAATATTCGCAAGAAACGCCGTTCCTTACATATTAATGGCGACTCAATGGAAATTTGGCGAAAGAGTCAAGTTTGCATCATTTTTGGCGAGTTCGCGACCCTTTTGATTTTTCTGCAAATTACAGGAAAAATATTCTAATGTCACACTCTATGACGCAAGCGAATTTTTCTCGAAATATCCTTTAGGCGTATAAATAGGGAATCGCTCGCCGAAACTTAGTCAGTATTGTTTTGATAAGCTGCTTGTTAGATTGCTTTGACTGTTGAAGAGTCGCCCAGTGATTAGCGATTACTTTGGCTGATGAGTAGGACGAGCGTGTGCTTGTGAATAATCTTTTACGTACTTGTATTTTAGACACTGATAGTTGTGTCTGAGAGCTATTGAAGACCTATTGAGATTTACTCAGTGAATTTGAGTTCTGTATCCTGTATTTCAAGGATTATTTTTCGACAACAAATTCTCATTGCTCTTAGTCTTATTCTTTGCGACTGATGGCATAAAATCCTCGAACTCCGATCTACGTAACAATATGTTTATTCGATAAGGTATGATTTTAAAATTAATTACAGTCGATTCTCGATAATACGAACCTCTCGATAATTCGAAGTGTATGCTCAGTCCCAAGAAAAATTCTTGATATTTCGAACTAAAACAATACGTTTGAGTATACTCGATGTTTCGAAGTAAAATCTCTGGGACTACAACACTCTATATAATTTGAAGTTATCTTATAAAACTCTCAACAATTCGAACACTCACTGTCATCTGCAGTCCAGTAATAAAAGAGTGGGAGCTTTCAAATTTTGCGCTGTGTTTTCCCGGCGTGTCTTTCCTGCAACGTAGCCCCTTTGATGACCATCTGTCTGCGACCCCTTCTTAGTGTTTTCCGATTTCTCAGGCGAAAATATACTTTTATTGTTTTCATTCTCTTAAGTGGACTATAGACCAACCACACCTGTTGTCAGCCGTCCATATCTTTGGTTAAACATGTGGACTTGGTATACATGTGTTCAGAAAGAATGGTCCGCTGTTGTGAAGAAGAGATGCGTAGTATTGTGTATGAATATATTGAATGTATTCTTTTAATACAGCACTTTTAACTTGTGTAAAATATTTATACTGTATAATATATACTCTTTAAAAATACTTTAAAATAATTGTATACAGATGTACAATTGTAGTTTAATTACATAGTTTCAAATTTAAATTTGTTTGGAAAAAAACATAATATCCGTGTATTTTGGGAATTTTTTCTTCCCTATTGATAATTCGAAATGTGTCATTGGTCCCTCCATTTTCGAATTATCGCGAATCGACTGTACCTACTTTTATAAAATAGAGAAAAAAAAATTTATATCAGATGCAATACTTTTCTTATGTTTCTCTCTCTTATCATTTAAAGTCAATGGAATTGAGTTAGCAAGAGAGAAGAGGGAAAGTGAAGTTCGCTTTATTTCCCAAATGGGCTGCATTTTGGCAGTATAGTCTTTGCAGACACGACAAGTCTCCAAATGGGAGACCCATTTCATTGGTGGAATCACCTAATGGCGGCTCCCTGTACCAAATAATGTCCGCTTGAAAGTATACAATCTAAGTTTTATTCAGATACTAAACATTACCAGGATTTTATTTTGTCAAGAATACCAGAGCCAAATTGATACTCAAGGGATCTTTTACATGCCACATAATATTACAACATCCATGCCTACGATTTTTGCTTAGAGAAAAGCCATCGATTCCGACCGAGATTTAACCCTCAACCCTAGGTTAACGAGGCTGCTATATATCCTTAGTTACTATATTCCATGCTCGGAGACACGATTATAATTCCAATGTATATTTCATTCTCCATTCAATAATTCAGTCCATCGTTTGGCAATTTGTTTATTTTGTAGACAACACGGAAGACAAGTACAAGACACAAAGAACATTACATGACTCTGACTCTACAAGCCAAACGAGTATGAATCTCTTGGATGATTTGCAGCGCCATCTGTACATTTAATATTTAATTTACAACAGAGGCAGGTGCACCACCTCTTAGCCACCGACCCGACGCTATTGAATGTGTAGTAGTTTTGACTATAGAAGAATTTATATGTGTGTGTGTGTGTGTGCCGACTGTCCAGTGTAATAGCTAGTGACGCAGACTGCTGTGCATCGTTCGAATCCTAGAGAAGGCATGGATATTTGTAAATATATAGTGCCTTTGCTGCATGGAGTAGTCTAAATAGCTGTCGAACCGCAAGTCCTCTTGTGAGATTGGTGGAGGGGGAAGAGTAGTAGGAGGTCTTTGACTACCCGCAGAGTGTGCTCCCTCTAAATTAGGGTGGAACCAAGCCAAATCGTACTGTCACCTTGTGATAGCGTTTGGTTCCTGCTTACATCTGAACCCTCTTGTCTACCTGTAAACCCGGCTGAATGTGTGGGAGAGACTGAATAATCTACAGACATGATATCGATCTAATCAATTTATTAATTCCAATTATTAATCAGACACGACACAATTCTAATTAAAATAGATAATATATAGTAGAGCGTGGAGGTGACGGGGATACTACTACAGACTCTCAACTGAATCTAAGACAGCTTAAATACGCTCAAATCTAACTAATTCGCACACTAATAAACTAGCTTCTATTTAATCAAACGCACAGTACCTGAACTTTTTATGCATCAGATCCTACACTGGAAACTTGCAGGCGCTCTCATCGGCTTGTTTAATGTCGTTGGCACCACGCTCTGTAATCTTTAACTAATTCCACTCTTTTTCAATCTTCAACTAACAACTAACTCGGACCTTATGTTAACTCCTACTTGCACACTCCAACGTATCAACTTCAGAGTGCCAACTCCAACGTGTCAACTACTACAGAGACTACAACTACGTGTCCACTTTCGAACTCACGAAAATAGAATTTATATAATATACCTCATTTACATAATCACGTTTCCTAACTCGATGAAAGTTGCTTGAAATAAATATTTTCCTTAAAGATTCATGAAGTGATTAGTAGAACCGCGTATAGATCCGTCACAACCTGTATGGCGCTCAAAGCTACGGCTAACGAGTGGCGTATTACTATCCCCTTGTCACGATGAATTTCGTAGGCCTTGATCTAATGTTACTGTCGATAAGGCGGCATAATTAATAACAACAACAACAGAATTTATATTTGAATCGTCATTGTTACTGAGGAAAGGAAAAAGCCACTTATGTGGATGTTATTGAATACAGCCGAATATCTGCAGCTACTGATAAGTACAGTTTCTATATTATAAATATTTAAGTTTAAAATCGACTTACTAGCGTAAGCGCTTACACTAAGAGTTGAGAATACAGCCGAATATCTGCAGCTACTGATAAGTACAGTTTCTATATTATAAATATTTAAGTTTAAAATTGACTTACTAGCGTAAGCGCTTACACTAAGAGTTGAGTAGGATTATAATTGAAAGGATAAAAGTAAATATTGTTGTTTGCTTTAAAAGGGCGCTTCCTTCTGTAAACCCTCACGCGAACGTGAGCGGAGATTCGCAGCAAGTCGCTGTTATAATAAATAACAGTCCTGAATAAAAATATTTTCATCGAAATTGAAATTTGTTTCTACAACAAGCTAACGAAGACTGACACAATTCCATTAATTTGCAGAATAATCTTTCTGAGTCAAAATAAATGGAATAATATAAGCTATCTATCTCTTTAGACATTGCTCAGTAACAATGAAGGATGGATTTGTTTAACACCAGAATCGCCAAGGAAGTCTTAACTTGGCTCATTATGAATTGCCAAAGTATTACGATTAAATTATGCATATGCCCCTTCTAGGTAAATGAAATGATTCTCAAGTGGAAATGTAAACCGATTTTAAAATGACAGCGCGCGGCATGAATAATTATTCGGAACACTGATGATGGAAATCTATCAAGGTAAAATAACCCACGGAAAACAAATTTTTATGAGGTTATCTTAAATGGGGATAAGTCACTTATTTCCTTATTGCAGAGCAACGCAAAATGATAATTTATATTCTGCACTGAGTTCGATATTCTTGAAGACAGAATATTTCCTTATAATGTATAACACACTATAATAGCAAATTAAGTAAATGAAAACATTGTTATAATTAAATATTTTAAATGGTAACTTATTGGTTGAAAAATATGATCTGTGTAAAAGGTTCTGCGATAGAACCATGATTTAGGAAAAGCGTATTATTTTTTTTTGTTTTTGATATTTAGTGTCTTTTGAATTATAATATACATATAAAAATGTTCTACTGATATAATTGCAATTAAATGAAATAGTTTAAATGCAATTTTTTGGCAAAAAAATGAAGTAAGAATAACGTATTTTCCAAACATTCTCATTTTTTGACAAATGCTTCTATAATAATAATATTTTACCTGTGTACAGCTAAGATTTCTGTACTGTAGTTGAGTAGTAGTTAGTAGTATTATTAAAATACAGTCGACTCTCGATAGTTCGAAGTTGGAGTGACCAGTGAAACACTTTGAATTATCAAGAATTCGAATGATCAAGAGGGTAAGATAAATCTCCCAAAATACACAAAGTGAAATTTTTTTTCTAACACATTTAAATTTGAAATTATGTAATAAAACAACAATTGTACATATGTATAAAATTAAAGTATTTTTAAAAAGTACATATTTCACAGTATAAATATTATGCAGAAGTTAAAAATCCTCTCTCTTTTTAAAAACAAAACACTTTTATAGTAATTCTCGAACAGTGCTCTTTCACGCCTCGCCAAATCTCTTCCATTAGTCGTTGGAAATAAAATTACTTTGCATCCGATTCTCTCAGACACTGTTCCCAATACAATTGGTTCTTCAACACAGGGTTCAGTCCGGAACAAGGTCTATTTGATGCCACATACTATGAGTCACACAGATGAGCCTTATATCATTATGTCAGTCCGACGCAAAGTACACAATCCTACGCATCTTTTCTTCGCAATAGCGGACCATCCTTTCTAAACACATGTGTGTTAAAGTCACGTGTTAAACGAAAGACACGGACAGCTGACAACAGGTGCGGCCAGAACTGTCCACTTGAAAAAGTAAAGCAATAAAAGTGTCTTTTCGCCTGTGGAACCGGGGAACACAGAGAAAGGGTAGCAGAACGATGGTCATTAAAAAAGCTACGTTACAGGGGAGACACGCAGAGACAATACAACACAAAACATGTAAGCTCCAACCTGTTTGCTACAGGAATCTAGATAGCAAGTGTTCGAATTGTGTCAAGAGGATAACTTCAAATTATTGCGTGTTGTAGTCTGGCCAGCCACATATTTCACTTCGAATTACTGAGTGTGCCAAAACGTATTGTTTTAGCTCGAAATTTCTAGAGTTTTTCTCCGCTCAGGGGGCTCACCTTCTTTAGGTGAGTACGGGTTTCACGCTCCCGAGGGACCCCAGTGATCTTTATTTTCCCCTCTCCTCTCTTCCCCTTTTTTCCCTTTAGACATTTGTTTGCTTTGGGGAGATTTTTCGTTTATGGTTTTGTGATAAGACATCACTGTTATATTTAAATAACCCACAATTGCTGTTTTCCTTTTTTATTTTAATAACAGTGTTAAAAAAAATTCAAAAACCCACAAAAATTAAAAGATATGTTTTTTTAAATTAAAAAAAAATGTTTGGGTTTTCATAATTAACATAGTAACAGGTCGGCGGCGTATAAATACCGATCTTCTGCGTACCTAGCCCTTAACTCTAAGGGTATCAGTACCACCCTGTAGCCTCTCCCGCGAGGGATACTATTTTGTCAGTGGTATGCGGCGGAAGAGTTGCGTGCGTCGCCGGCGACGGCTTTGAGGTACGTTCTGCCGAAAACATCCTAGAGGTTGAGGGCCTTGGAAGTGGATGGCTAGTCGGCGGGGACTCGTTCATATCGAGAAATCCTCCTTGGCTTCGGCCTTGGACCGTCCCCGGCAGCACGTTATGGGGGTTTCCCCACCGTCTAGCTTTGAAGAATCCTCCGGCGGTTACACTTGGCACGTTAGAAAAGTGTGGGAATTCGGGGTCTGGAACTGGAAGAATCCGTGTTGCCAAAAATAATGGATACAACGAAAGGATATTTAGATTTGGCTATGGAAAGCGTTTTGCCTCAGCGCCAAGAAAAATCTCTCTTTCCTGGGCTGACCGTGTAGAGTCCTCGACACTGTCGCCTGAAAGTATCCATTCTTCTAAATCCTCCCCCAAGGAGGAGCAACAAATTTCAAACAATCGCTATTTCATCATGTCAAAAACTGATACTTTTTCGAATGTTTCACCTTTTTTAGTTGAAAAGGGAATAACATCTAGTGTAGGTGAGGTTAAAACTTTACGTAAAATGCGTTCAGGTGATCTTTTTATCGAAGTCTCGTCATCAAAACAGGCTTTAGCTTTTGCTAGCCTAAAACGATTGCCACACTTTGACGTTAACGTTAAGCCACATGCAAGTTTGAATTTCTCTCGTGGTGTAATCTCCGCAGCGGATTTGTATAACGTGTCCACCGAGGAAATATTAGAAAATATGGCTGACCAAAAAGTCTGCGGAGTCAAGCGAATCACCATAAGGCTGAATGGTCAGGTGCTGAATACAAAGCACCTCATCCTGACCTTCGCTACGCCTGATCTTCCACAGTCTGTCAAGGCAGCCTATCTCAACTGTCCGGTAAGACCGTATATACCGAATCCACTACGTTGCTTTCAGTGCCAGCACTTTGGTCATTCTAAGATCACACGCCGAGGCCAACCAACCTGCACTCGCTGCGCAAAGGTTGGGCATGAAAGCGCTGACTGTACAGCTCGAGATAAGTGTGTAAATTGCAAAGGGGACCACCCTTCGTATTCAAGATCCTGCCCAACATGGTCAACTGAGAAAGAGATAACTGCTGTTAAAATAAAAAATAAAATCTCGTATCCAGAAGCTCGGCGTGTTGTTTCCTCACGCACGCCAGTTTCTGGGGTAAGTTACGCAGCTGTGGCAAAAAAGACAACAAAAGAAGTAGCAATTCAAACGGAGCCCCCTGAATTATCTATTTCTGACTCGCCTACACAAACAAACATAATTACAAGTGATCCAGCAGATACAGTTAAACCTGTATCACCTAAAAAAAAAAGTAAAAAGCAAAAAAATTCGGATAAAGGTATCTGGGGTATAATCAAATAAAAAAAGAGGTCAAACCTCTCGAAAAAAAACCATGAAATACCAGAAGACGACATGATGGAAATTCATGCATCGGAAGATGATGAAAGTTTAATGGCTGATTTTCCCCCCGAACCGTCGACTTCTGGCTCCTTAGAAGGGGAGAATACTAAAACCTGATGGCCTTCTTTGTTTCATGGAACTGCCGTGGACTAAGAACTCGACTAGATTTTCTCAAATCTATCATTTCCACGTACCAGCCCGCATATGGCGCTCTTCAGACTTTTCTAAAGAGTACCATGACAATGCGAGTGTGTGTACGACGGGATGTAGATGGCAATACATCTCCAACTAGTGGTATGTGCCTATTCACGTCCCATCTCTATCACAGTAATGTCGTCACACTGCACACATCATTACAGGCTGTGGCTGTGCGAATTCACATCCATTCTTTAGACACAGTCTGCTGTATTTATTTACCACCTAATAATGCTGTGCCACAAGTGGATTTGAATCAGTTAGTGAGTCAATTGCCAGCTCCATTTATATTGCTCGGCGACTTCAACGGACATAGCCCTCTGTGGGGCATGATGATACAAATTCTCGTGGGTGACAGATCGAACAGTTGATCTCTGATCACTGTCTCTGTCTGCTTAACAACGACGATAAAACGTATTTCCACGCACCCAAGAGGACATTTCACTCCCACGATCTTGCCATTTGTTCGACAACACTGCTACCGATGTTGAATCTTGAGGTAGACAATGATCTACATAACATTGATCATTTCCCTCACCTAGTCTCGCATGTTAATGGTGCGGGGACACGACTTCGTCCTCCCACTTATCATTTTCATCGAGCAGACTGGGATAAATTCACACGGCTAGTGGTTATCACCGGCACAATGTTCCAGAGCAGGGAGGTTGATGATGCCGCATTTAATTCACAGAAGCTATTCGAAATGCTGCCGATGCAGCTATTCCAAAAACATCTCATTCTTCTCAAAAGCTGTGCAAACCATGGTGGAATTCTTCCTGCCAACAAGCAAAAAAGGAACAAAGGAGTGTGTGGGGTATTTTCAGGAGATACCCCACCACTGAAAATCTCATGGCGTTCAAACGTGCAAAAGCGTTAGCTCGTAGAATACGACGTCAGTGTCAGAGAGAATCTTGGATCCAGTATGTATCTTCAATCACATCGTCCACTACAAGTCAACAGTTATGGAGAAAGGTGAAAGCATCGAACGGACTTTATCGGGACTTTACCATTCCGATATTGGAAACATCGTCGGCTATTTACTCGTCGCCTGTTGATGTGGCCAACTTGATTGGCCAAACATTTACTAGTGTGTCCAGCTCCGACTCATATAGCCCTGTATTTCAGGCGACTAAGAGTCGTTTAGAGCGGACACCTATCAACTTCAGGTGCCGACACCCTTTAGCATACAACTGTGACTTTGACATGTGGGAAATGAAAAGGACCTTGTCATCTGTCCATAATACTAGTCCAGGTCCTGATGGAATATCCTATGAATTGCTTCGCCATTTGAACAAGGATTCACTAGTAAGACTCCTGTACCTATTCAATCAAATATGGAGGGAGCAGGTGTATCCTACTCAATGGCAAGAGGCCATAGTGATTCCCATCCTAAAACCTGGAAAAGATCCAAAGAACTCTCTCAGCAATCGACCGATAGCACTCACGAGCTGCCTTTGTAAGACACTAGAACGTATGGTCAATGCCCGTCTCGTGTATCAGCTAGAAAGGAACCGATGCATTCCTCTGTTTCAGAGTGGCTTCCGTAAGGGAAGGTCCACTCTCGATAATATAATCCTAGAAAGCAAAATGAGAAACGCTTTTGTCCCGAGGAATAATCTGGTTTCTATCTTCTTCGATATCGAGAAGGCATATGATCGTACTTGGCGCTATGGGATTCTTCGCACTCTAGATGATTACGGTTTTAGAGGCAATTTGCCTATTTTTATACAAAATTTTTTATTTAGACTCACTTTTAGAATAAGACTGGGTGGCCCTCTCTCTTCTCCTTTTACTCAAGCTGAGGGTGTGCCTCAGGGGAGTATTTTGAGTGTCACCCTTTTTAGATGCCATATTTCACCAATTTTAAATATTTTATCACCCTCTATAGAGGCATCTTTATACGTTGACGACCTTCAAATCAGTTGTGAAGGCTCGGACATGCGACCTATTGAGCGGCAGTTACAAATTGCTGTCAATAATATCATTAAATGGTGCGACAGGAATGGTCATGGTATTTCTGCGGGCACTTTTGCCGCAAACGGGGCATTCATCCCGACCCCAAAATACGCATCCGTGATGTACAAATTCCCGTAGTCCCCGACGTACGTTTCCTCGGAGTAATTTTCGACCACCGACTCACTTTCTTTCCGCATATCTTACATTTGCGGAAGAAGTGAGAAAAATCTCTAAGCCTCTTGAAGGTGTTGTCCAACACCTCTTGGGGGTGGATCGAACATCATTACTGAGAGTGTACCAAGCCAGCGTACTATTTCGCATCGACTACGGATGTATTGTATACGGATCGGCGTGCAACTCTGCTCTGAAAAAACTAGACCCTGTCCACCATATGGCGTTGAGAATTTGCTCTGGTGCGTTTCGCACAACGCCAGTACAGAGTCTCTATGTTGATTCTAATCAGCTTCCTCTGGATCTTCGACGGAGGAAGCTGTCTCTTGCCTATTATTTTAAAATCTTATCCGTGCCTTTTCACATCCTCTGCAAAATTTATATACGAGTACCTGCATGAAAAGACTTTATGATGCAAGGCTGTCTAACATCCGGCAATTTATGGATAGAATGAAGCTTCTTGCATCCGAACTTGCCCTACCTAACGTGGATATCCAGCAGAGAAACGTTTTGCTATTCCAACCTTGGAATACGCCTCGTTTCCGTTTTATCAACCCTTTTGCTTCTTACAGTAAATCCACCGTAGCACCTGTTGTTTTTCAGAGCATCTTTACTTACCATCGCAATCAGTATAGCGGTTATTCGACTATCTATACAGATGGTTCGAAACGTGCAGGTTACGCAGGCTGTGGCGTCGTGATTGAAGATAACATGCTAGGTTATCGGCTCGACATTTCTTGCAGTGTTTTCACTGCCGAAGCTGTCGCCATTTACCGTGCACTTCAATTGGCTCCAGTACGCCTCGTAAATATTGCATCTATACTGATAGCATGAGTGTTTTAGAGGCGATTGAACATTACAACGATCGGTGTCATCTAATGGTATGTGAAGTACTCGACATCACGAGATGACTGTACAGCAAGGGTTTTGATATATTATTTTGCTGGCTACCGAGCCACGTAGGGATTATTGGCAATGAGCAAACGGACAGTGAGACTCGGTCGGAGACGACCCATCTGCCGCTAGCAGTCCCACTATCAGATATGAAGCGTATCATCCTGCATCATATTTTTACAGTATGGCAGGAATCATGGAGTCAGCAGTTGGACAACAAACTGCATTTTGTCAAACCTGTCATAGGAGCATGGCCTGTGATGCCAATGCGAAGGAGTGATGTCAAGTTGACTCGACATCACATTAGTCATACTCGCTTCACACACAGGCATTTGTTAATGGGGGAAAATGCTCCTCAATGTGCACTTCATGTAAGGTCTTTTACTCTGTGCGTCACATTTTTATTGATTATCCAGTTTTTAATCATCATCGCATCACTTTTTTTCATACTTCTAACTTATCCTTGTCTGACTTGGTGGGAGAAACCCCCCACCAAAATCTGTTTGCTTTTATTTTTAACATTGGATTTTTATATTTGATTTGACAAAATTATTTTAAACTATTTTAACTTTTAAACTTTTTATATGTGTGCATGCAGGCATGCACACATAAAATATTAGAATATAAATTTATATTTTATAAGTTTTATTTATATAAAACAATGTCAATATTTTAACAAACGTGTGGCGCAGTATAGCCAAGCCTGGCTCTTGCGCCATAAAACCCAACACTCACTCATTCACTCTACAGTTTTTCTAGGGGCTGAGCATATACTTCGAATTAGTGAGTGGTTCGTATGATCGAAAGTGTGAATTAGTGAGAGTTGACTGTATATAATTTAGAAGTGAATTTATTCATATTTTAATATATTAGAGCAGGAAAAATATTTTTACAAAAACACACTGGTTATTTATTTTCAACTGACAGCTAATCTGAAAATCATGCGAATTTTTCAATTCTAATTGTGTGAATTTCATTTTAAATTTCAACTTAAATCTCAAAATAAAATAGGAATTATTTTCGAATATTTATCTAATGATAACGCATATATATAATGAATATACTGTCTCTGATTTTTCCTCTGAATGTAATCTAGGAATAATCTATCAGTCGAATAGTAATTTCCACCGTAACTCGAAGGAAAAATAAAATATAATTCTTCGAACTTATTGAAATCGTTTGCATGCATGAATAAGAGAGACAAGAACAAACAATTCTAGCCAATTTCCGCGCCAAAATTCTTTCTTTTTTAGACGCATGAAGAACTTACGAACTAAAACGAGTCATTAAACGGATAAAGTAACATATGCTTCCATGATTTTCTAAAAAAGAGAAATGATTCATAATTTTGTTCTTTTACACATATTTAGAGATAGTTTCTGTTATGTGAAAATCCTCTCTGAATAAACTTATTCGAAATATAAATCTCGCTGAGAAAATATTTGTTTTTATTTACTCATAATCGCAACTCTTCGCCTCTGAATTATTCAAGCGACCGGATTGATTCTTAGTTATTTATTAGTTTGATATATCAGCATTCAAATATGTGAGAATAAAAGATTTGGGGAAATGACGCAAAGAAAGTTAATTCTAGCGTTGTTGTTGGGTTTTTTTTGTTGACATTTTTAATAATCCAGATTCATTTTTTGTTACTAGTCAACGAAATTTTGCAACTTTACGTTACTAAACAGTTTATTAATATTTCCTTTTGGAGAAGTTCCTAGTAAAACATAAATGGAAGATAAATTTCACAAATGAACAGTGTTTAGAAGTTTTAATTATTTTCTGTTCAATTCCTATCATTTGGTACTTTTTACTTTTATTTTTATACCTATTTCCAAGTCAAAACGATCGTAGTGACTTGTTTCTTGTTGAAAATTGTTCCAAATCCTTTGTTAATATGAAGAAATAGAGCATTAAGAGATTGGGGGAATTGATGGCCAGTATAGAATAAACACTTCTTCAAAAAATAAAATGAATTGGCCATTTCAATTTTAAAAAATCAGCCGAATTGCGCCATTTTGTTTTCAAAATGGGTGTTACGGCTCTCACAAAAAAAATATCCGAGAAATTGTGTGTGTTTTGGTGTTAACGTTTCGTCACTATTTTTTGTTGTTGTTGTTTTTTTTTTTTTTTTTTTGCACTATCTATCTTGAATGTTTTATAGAAAAATTGTTCTGTCCATGAGAATAGAGGGGTAAAATCATAAATGGTTGCACAATTCCAACCTAACTTGCACCTACCACGATACTATTTTGATATCGGTATGCTCTCCAACAAATTGTTTTGCATGTTTGCCAAGTTGGACAATAGCAAATTGGTTAAAAACAATTTGGTTATCTTGATTTTTATGGTTTGGTGCTGTATTAGCTTTACGTATATGATCCTTATTGTTCATTGGTTTACTTTTATTGTGGTAAAAATTAATTTCAAGAAATTTTTTCCAATTTTTTTTTTTAATTTAACCATTTTTACATTTGACGCTATTGTTGTAGTATTCGTGTCTATTTTTGTGCGTGGAATAATGAACAACTCTGAAATTATTTGTGAGTACCAGGATCTTTTTTGTAATAAATTAAAAATGCTTAGCGTTTCATTGTTATGGAATAAAAGGCTATTTAAATATTTAAATTCCCCTTTTTGATCAATTTTGTTTCCGGTTCGGATTTTTTTCTTTCAATCTATGCTAATTTCAGCCATCTTCAAATGCAAGATACAAATGCGAGAAAATTGTTTCTAAAAAATGTAGGAAATACGATGGCTAAATTTTTTGTTGGGAATCTTCAAATTAATCTTACGTAGTAATAAATCTGTCAGGTAGAATTATTTTTTAAAGGTAGCAAATTGCAAATATCTATTATTCTACAAGGGGTGATCAAATGAAAAGGTACGAAACGACATAAAAATGAAACAGTTAAATATTTGCATATTCCGCCAAGGGAGAATGTAGCGAGACATCTCGGGATGCCATTGGAGACTCTGACTGGGATCGCATCATGCGCGGGTGCCCGCATGCGCAGGAGAGAGCAAAGGCTATTATAAAAAGCGGCGTCCAAATGATGCGAGCACAGAATTACTCGAGCACAGAAAAAGCATTAACTCCGATGTGTACTGTGAGACACTCCGACGCCTACGCAGGTCCATCAAGAACAAAAGACCGGGGCTGCTCACGAAGGGTGTGGTTCTGCTCCATGATAACGCGCGTCCACACGTCTCCAGAGTCACACAAATGGAGCTGGACAAGTTCCAATGGGAGACGTTGGACCATCCGTCCTACAGTCCGGACATGTCACCCTGCGATTTCCATGTGTTTGGTCCACTGAAGAAACACCTGAAAGGAAAGCGCTTCAACTCGGTTGACGTACTCAAGGACACTGTGAATTACTGGGTCTCGTCACAGCCACAGGAATTCTGGGAACAAGGAATCCTGCGGCTTGTTCATCAGTGGGATCGTTGTGCTCAGGCCTATGGTGTATATTTTGAATAAAGTCTATATTTGTACCCACCGTGTCGTTTCGTACCTTTTCATTTGATCACCCCTTGTACTTTTGATAAATGATTTTATAATTTTTTACTCATTTCACAAAAACTCTTCGCTTTTTTTTTTCTCAATATTTAGAGTCCCTTTCGGCCTCAAATTATGTTTCAATAATTTTTACTGCATTTTTTAAGAAAAAATATTTTCGGCATTCAGAATTACATTCCGTACATTTCTTATTATTTTAGCCTTTAAATCTTTTTTATCTTTTTGTAGTTTAACTGTTCTCACCTACTTCATCAAGTTTCAGTAATCTTTTCCTCATCCTTTATATAAACCCTTATTTTCTTCTTGCTAGGCAGCCATCTTGGATTAAAAAAAGGCCGATTTGGCACGATCAAAATTGCGTCAAATAGGCCTTTGGCGGGTAATGTACCTATAGCATATTAATTCTCCAATCATTTTATCTATCATTCAAGATAGCAACAAAAAGTCCTCTTCAATGAGAATCCCATGTCTCTTAAATTTATCTTTGTATAGATATGGTTTACATTTTTGGAAGAATATCGCATCATTTGGCAATATTATTTTGATTTAGCAACATGGACGACAGGATTTTGTACATTTTCTGTTTATTTTACATTTTGTTCTTCTGTTATAGTATTATGTTTTCAAATTAATTACCATGATTACTTTTATGTAATACAAAACATATTGTAATACAATTTAAGGTATTTACGTACAGTCGCAACAATCACCAACTCTATTAAAAACTCGCCAAATTGTCAACTCTGATTTCCTTTGTGTCGTACGCGTTGAATTGGTAATCAGGTGCTTCGTTTCATATAATGTCGTCAATAGGTTGCAATAACACGCAAATACCAGCCTAGCATTAAATTAAATGAATTTTAAACATTTTAATTAGGTTATTTTACTTTGGATATGTGAAAAATGCCATTAGTGAGAGTTCAAGTCCCTATATTACTTTTCATCTTTTGGTTAAGATCTAATTAAACTTTGCTCGTCGAGTTCTTGTTATTGAAAAACTCAAATACTCACTATTAGCATTCCTAAATGACTTCAAATACGAACACGATTGATACATATAGTATATTTTGATATCACAATGTATAAAAACGGATTTTGTGGAAATCTACTCCCAATGTAAGGTTGTGGGAGAGGGAGGTGTATTATTGATAAAAGGTCTTTTTTTTTTAAGCTAAGAGACCCACAGACTTGAAATTTGTTGGGCATGTTTCTTTTGTAGAGTGGAGATCCGCTAAGAATGGGTTTCGCAAAAATCCATCGCAATGGATGTTTTGAAAAAATTCCCAATTTTAAACTATTAGACTCCTACAGACTTCAAATTTCACAAATATGTTTCTTTTTTTGGGAAGAGATTCATTGAAAATGAGATGTGCAGAAATCGACATCGGCCTTGCGAGAGCGCTACAAGGGTGTTAAAAATTTTAAAAATATCTTGTTCTAGAACTATTAGATTTACAGACTTTAAATTTCGCACATATGTTTCTTTTGTTTAGTAGAGATCCGCTGAGAACAGGCATAACTGAGATCGACTCAAAAACAGGGTTACAGGGGTGTTACAGAGAAAAAAAGGGAATTTTTCTACTATTATACCTGCATTGTTAAAATTTGGCAAGCAGGCTTTTGTTGAGTTGAGACTCGCTAAGAACAATTTTTGCAAAAATCTACTTCAAGGTTACGGAAAAGAAAAAGGTAATAAACTTCTGTTTTAAAAATGCAAGAAAAAGTCCTGTTTTTTCTAATCTACTTTCGAGGTTTATTCGAATGTTTTGGAATACAATCGAAATCTTAGTAACACAACTCGGAAATCTCTCAACAACTTAAAAAATGTACAGCTATGTAGCATCATGAAACTGTGTGTGTGTGTGTGTGTGTGTATGTGTGTGTGTGTGTGTGTGTGTGTGTGTGTGTGTGTGTGTGTGTGTGTGTTGGTTTACTCAAACACCACTTGAGTAAGAAAATATCCGATTATTTGATGATATATGAGGTATGAAATAGGTTCACACACACAGGAAATTTTTCTTTATTCTAACTATTTTCAAGAGTTGGAGAAAGTCAATCAATGCACAATCAGCACGAACACATACTTTGAAAATACCTGGTCGCCTACTCGTGATCAGTTGATTAGTAGTTCTTTGTCTCGCCTCGGTCAGACGTCTCTCCTACTTTGCGATCTGCGGCTGCGGGGGGTATCAGGAACGAACATGCTGCTTTCTGGTGGAGAACTGAGGAACCGATTTCCGCTCGTGATTTCTTGTAAGTAGTCTATTACATTTTATAGTCACATATTATTAATTAGCATTAGTGTATTTCATTTGGTAATAATTATGTATCTATAATACTTTTTCCTTTCCCCTATGGCCCAAGTAAAATGGAAATTACAGGTGAAGGTTGGCTGGTCACAAAACATTGTTTAAACCTGCAATCTTGATTCCTATGACCTAGAGTTTGCTATTGTACAACTGTGGTTTATATTTTGTACTGTTTTGACTAGTTATGCTTAGGTTAAAAACTATTTGTATATATTATTTAGGATTTTATATACATGCAATATATTTGCAAGCGAAAAATTTATATTTTGATTATAGGTGATTAAGTAGTCGCGGCCGAAAAATTAAAAAAGCTTGAACGTGACAACATCATTTTTCGAGTATGCTTCTCATACAAAGCCAAAATTACAAGCGAGAGATTATTCAAATAGCAAGTATTTATATGTAGGGAAGAACCGGGAAAAAAACACATTGTAAAAAATACAGTCACGTGTCTAGGTGGAGGGAATAACTAGTTATTTATAGAAATGACATCATTGCTTGGGGAATATTAATCCCTATTACTAAGGAGCATGGTAACCATTAATGATCCTATGTTTCTTGGAATCGCCAATAAATCTATCAAATTTTAAGGTCTAAAGAATCAGTAATAAACCAACATGTTTTTAACGCTTCAGAAAGAGACGCGCTTCGAAATAGGGTATTAGAATTTCTGAATTAGATGTTATAAATAAAGGAGATTCGAATTATAAACAGATATCAATTTAAGTTATTACATATATATATATTTGTTGCGCTGTCAGATGAAAACATTTTTTTAAAGTATTTGGCCATTTAAGAGTTCCAGATATTTAAATGAAATGTTCATTAAACGAATTAAATATTACAGCGAAATTATATTTTAATGAAGAAGCTTTACAATGCATAGCTGGGATTTACACTGTGCCCCGTTATGAGATCCTATTAATCTCCGAGCGTTGATTCATTTTGAGTAGTCTGGGCAGTATACAATGTTTCATCGGGATTCTGACTAAATAATTGTCTTCATTTAACGATGGGGTGAATATGAGAAGGGTCGTTCTAGAATGTTGATTGGCATCGAATCCTGGATATTGTCAGGTGTGCCCTTCTATGATAACACTAATCTATAGAATACATAATGTTATTTACGAGTGTTCGGTGAAACATATACATGCATTTGTGAGATTTGCTGTGAATCTTCAATTTCACCAAATTATTTAAACTTTTCTAAATTTTTATAATTCCACAATTTGCTTCCGAACTAGGATCAGATTGTGGTAACCTCTGGTTACTCCTTACATCCGAACCCTCTTGTCTACCTGTAAACCTGGCTAGATGTGTAGGAGGAATAGAATAATCCACAGACATTATTTCCAGTCAATTTAATTTGTTAATTCTTATTAATAAATATCGACCTGACACAATACAATTCAAATTAAGGTATATGAGTTAAGGTAGAGTGTGGAGGTGAGATTCTATAACACGGGGATACTACTACAGACCCTCAACTGAATCTAAGACAGCTTAAATGCGCTCAATTACAACTACGTCGCACACAAATAACTATCTTCTATTTAATTAAGAACACAGTACCTGTACCTTTAATGTAGCGGATCCTACACTGTAACTTGCAGACACTATCTTTGGCTTGTTCAATGTCGTAGGTTCCCCGCTCTGCAATCCTTTTACTAATTCTCGAACTTCAAGTTCACTCCTACTTGTACCCATCAAACGTATCAACTTCAGTTTGTCTACAACAACGTGTCAACAGATCCCTTGCTCCCTATCTTTCCTTCACTTAAATTAACTTAACCTCTTACTTCACTCTCTTGACAACTCGCGAAAACCGAATTTATATAAAATACCTCATTTACATAAATTAGATTTGGTTTCTGGATGAAAGTTGGTTGAAATAAATATTTTGTTTTAAAGAGAAAAGAAGATATTAGTAGAACCGCGTATAGATCCGTCACAAGATGAATATATTTTTCTGCTCGAATCAGTGAGGTAAATTGATAGTGAAAATATATTGTCAACAAGTAATATAAAAAAAATTTTTAAGTCAATTCCTACTTTGAATGGATGAGTAGAAAGTATTTTATTAATGAGTGAACATTTTAACAATATATATAGGGAGAGAGTGAAATAATATTAGGAACTGAAAAAAGAGCATCATTTGTCAGCATTTTTGTAACAATGCACACTCGGTTTGGCACCGATTTTCGACGTCAATTTTTGCCATTGTTTTAACAGTTACATTGTTACAACAATGGAGACGAATCTAAGCTGGCGTCGAAAACCGGTATTTAATTTAATATAATTAATAAGAATTAATATTTTAAAAAAATTGTAGTAACATAAAGTGTCATCCACTACTTGTTAAAAAAAATATTTGAGCTTGATTTTTTGGATAAATAGAAAGTATTTTATAAACGATTGAAAATTTGAACAAGTTAAATATGTATACAATAGCGCACATAAAATTTTTTCTAGGGGGGAGTCCATGATCGAAAGTCCCCAAACTCGTATCAGACCTCTAAACAACACCAATTGATTCTTCTGATTTTGTCGATTTTGTTAGCAAAAAACAGTAAAGAATAAATTATTGAGTTAATAATTAGCATTAATTAATAAAATAAATTGTTAGTTACAAGACTTAATTAAATTTTACGCTATATATATATAGGATAATCATCAATCAAAAAAACTCAAGGGCTTTGGGGGGTCTCAGAACTCTCATGATACCCCACTTGTGTGCGCCACTGTATATATATAAATATAGAGTGAGAGTGGGCTAATAATAGGGATTGAAAAATACTAAACAATTTATAGGCACTTATGTATACAAATATGTTAATGAAAGGAGAGAATTTTCCAACGTACAAATATATTCCTTTATAGTTTCGTTTCTAATGAAGCTTTGACGCAAGCATCCTAATCTGTTCTTTTTTTAACTTCTTACGTATAGAAGTGTGGTAATTTGGAGAAGGAGGTTCCAGCCCGGGTGTCGTCTGTGGCGTAACGTACACCCCGGCAACCACCGCACCGCGGGGGACCTAAAGCCTGTCAGACGCCCAGTAAGGCTTAAAGCACAAAACCTGACTTTGCAGGGGTTCATAATTTTCTTCGTTACGCCACTGGGTGTCGTCCTTCTTATTCGAAGGAGGTTCAAAATTGCAAGGTCCGTTGCCTGTAGTCTAAGTTGCTTTACATTGTGACGCTAATAAACACTCACTATCTCGCTGCTACCAACAAAGTAAACTTTTCCTTCTTATAATATGGATTTACTATTGTATCAAAGCTACTTATTTACACTTAAGGTATCCGACTACCCTAAAATTGTGAATTTTGGGGGAAACTGACAAAAAAAAAATTGATGATTTTATTTTATACGCCATCTTATAAGCTTTATAAAAATACCAAGTTTATCATTTTCCTTCCACTGGAACAAAAACTACAAGTGTTTTTGGTAAAAACAAATATCATTACTTTAAGCAAGATGTCACACTTTAAAACGCGTTTGACGCGAAATGTGATTTTTTGAAAATAATCAAACAAAGTTAGCGATTACTAAAAAAGTTTTGAAAATAATGAACTGAAATTTTTTGTATACGTTCTGTATAATAGTAGAAGTGTTTTAACTTTCAGATTTATCAATCGCTGTTTTGTTACAAAATTTACAGTCCCTTATGTGAATATAATCACTGTTATTAGCGCGTTCTTCACGTAGTGTAAAAAAAGCACTATTAGGACTCAAATTTCATCTTCGTCTTCGTTCCATATTTTGTCGTACCTTTTTCTCAGCCAATAATTAACCGATTGACCTCGGGTTGTTGGTGTTTGGTCGCATTTATGTCCCAGATGAGCCAAATCATAATTAAATTTAATAATTTTAAAAAAAAATTTTTAATTATCATTTTTTTTTAATTTTAATTTTTTTTTTAAGTATAGTACTACTTTCTGTTAGTAAAAAGTTTATTAGTTGCATTATTGTAAAATTCAACATGTGAAAAACGCGCTAAAGTTACTTGGCCATGCCAATGATTGATATCTTGTTTTTAAGCAACTTCATATAGTAACTGAGATAAAGTGCTCTAACTTTTGCAAAAATTAAAATATCTCTTGTCCTGAAGGTCATTTCGACAATGAATAACATAGCAACACATCAGAATTGAAAAATTGAAAATGTGCTCGTAAACCTTTGGTACAGAGTGGACAGCGTTTATGTTATTTTTTGTCAACTTTTACCCCCTTTTTAGCACGTTTTTCACATAGTGTAAAAAAAGCGCTATTAGGACGCAAATTTCGTCTTCGTCTTGGTTCCATATTTTGTCGTACCTTTTTCTCAGCCAATAAGCAACCGATTGACCTCGGGTTTTCGGCATTTGGTCGCATTTGTGCCCTAGATGAGCCAAATCATATTTAAATTTTTAAAAATTTAAATTTTTTTTAATGTTTTTTAAAAAATTTAAAAAAAAATTTTTAAGTATAGTACACACTACTTTCTGTTAGTAAAAAGTTCATTAGTTGCATTATTGTAAAATACAACATGTGAAAAACACGATAAAATTACTTGTTTCCTATTTTAGTTATAATAATTTATTTTTCTCTTCTTAATCTTAGCATATTTTTCTTTAAATGTGCTAATAAAATCTAAAAACAACAACAAAAAATCCACATATCTTCATTTTTTTTTAAAGTTGTCGCAACCAGTTGGATACCTTAACACAACATTTCTCTCAAAATAATCAATGCACTTCATAATTCTGAGCTATGACTGTTAGTCTTTCCTATGAACGACATCTCCCACAACATAATGTTCACCTATCTCTTGATTTGTAGCTCAATATACGAGCACTTCCCGACAATACTTGTCAAGTTTGATGTACGGGGGTGAGGGTGAGCAGAATGTCCAGATGGGACATAATATACTTCTTTCATGCCTGAGGCAAAACAGATGTGATCTGATTCTGAAAACGGCTTTCATGTTGCCATACCTTTTCCTTCTCCGACATCCAGACGATTTTAGTATCAACGATCTATAGAAAGGACACTCCAGTGAACAGTTTCTGCTATTTCGTTACTTCACATATGTGGACAGGAAATTATTTGTATTAAAAACAACGCTTGTTGTGATAAAGACATATCCTAGAGGGTATCCTCAGTGTCAAAGTGACAGATTGATTGACACACCTTCCATATGGTGACTAGGTACGATGATGGACTTATCACTCCAGCCTATTCTAACAAAGAACCAATGGAGTTAGAACGAAGTCGAGGAATGCTGTGTGCAGATCCGCTTCGCACGCTAATTATTTTTCGGGGTGAGAAAGATGCCCGTCCAGGGGATTTAAAGGGTTGACTCGAAAGTTAACGGGAATCTTCTTCAATTTTTTTTCCCATCATCTTCCGCATCAGATTTTTCCTCCGAAGACACGTGAAATAGGTTGCAAGGTTGCCGCACCTCAAGGATCAAGAGAAAGGAACATCGATGGCCTCTTAAAGATGGAGTCTGGTGTGCCACCGTTTCAGTGAGAGATCTTGGACGCAACAAGGATTGCGGATCTCAGCAACAAGGATTGCGGAGGCAGCCGCAACCGGAAGACAATCGTATGAAGATACAGAATAATTGCTCCGGATTTGAGCTTCTCTCCACCGAAAGTCTGGAATGATTAGAATAATTGATCTTGAATTAATCTTTTTTAATTAATTTATAAATAAAATGTCTTTTGGGCTACTAGCTCTGTGTGTTCCTCCTCGCTATTAAGTAATGAAGTATTTTTAAGGTCTCAGACGTCACAATATCAAAATCATGCTAATATGAAAACTTTGAGTACTTATATCTACGATGCCTAAACTAAGTTAACCATCGGTTTCCAGTCTAATATTATAATAATCTCATAATATTATGTATTTATTTCTTTTGTGTTTTAGTTTAATAAGAAAAACAATCGTTTGTGATCAACGTATAAATAATCCTGTTAAGTTATTAATTCTTCTCTCGTTAAAAGATTTAAAGACTTTGTCAAATCAAATTGCTAAAATTTCAAAAAAAGAAAGAAAAATCTTACTTTTATTAGGTGTTCTTTTTTTTAAAATTAAATTATTTCCCTTACGTAAAAGCTCAAAAAATAAATATATTTGCTTCTTAATTCACCGTTGAATATTTTGTTTTTCTCACCTATGGAATTTATTTGCCATACACCCCCACATTCTTAAAAGTAATGCTTCTTTTTTACAAATCATGTGTAGGTGGAATTTAGTTTTAAAACATCTCTTTCGTAATCCTTTTAAATGGAAAATAATGTAGAAAAAATGTGCTTAAATTTCCTAGCCTAAAAATTAGTTATACTTCATAAAAGAAAATTGCTTGTGGCCAAGCGATAGAAATGAAAACTCATTTATTTTCGGCAAAAGAATCCTATAGTTCGGATGTATTACGTTTTTATTTTACGGTATTTTCGTATGAGGGCGTTAAGTAGATCTCTTAATCGCGCCCATTCATCGATAGATTTGCTTATTTCATCCATTTTCTCTAAAGGACAACAATTAAATTATTGTGCATTTTTATTTATATATATGCGATATGAATATTAATTAGAGACTTATTACTTAGAAATATTTATATGTAAATTACTTATGTAGATTGTATTTGTATAATATATATGTTAAAAGGTATTATACAGTTTTTCTCTTAGCGTAAAACGTAAATCACTTAGAATATTAAAAAAAACTTACTTAACTAAAATTCTGTTGCCAGATTCAAAAGTGAATAAACAAACGCGAAACAAATATCAAATAAAAAAAACAGGAAATGTGGAACTTATTAGGAGTGGCAACAGTATTATTAAATATTGAAACTCAGATACATTATTCTTTTGCTCCTATTACTTCTATTTTAACTATTCAATTACGAAGTATTATTAATTATTAACTATTTTTCTTCGTTTAATTAAGATCTGCGTTTAAACGTTTAATTACAATCTGCCTCAGGCATTTTATTCTTATATGTATTTCTATTAATATTATTTCATAATTTAATTACAATTTCAATTATTTCATAATTTAATTACAATTTCCATTATTTCATAATTTATAATTACAATTTCCATTATTTCATAATTTAATTACAATTTCAATTCATATCAAATAAGATATATAATTAAAGTTCAACAAAAAAAAATTGTAACATTTAGGAGTTTGTATTAAGGCATATTTAAGTTGAGTTGCAGATGTAATTTTAGAGTACACTTGTAACTATTTAACTATGGTATACTATCAATTATTTATTATTTTTGTGTAACTAGTTTAGTTTATTGAATGTATAACTTAGGTTTTATTTATTATTTCGCCTTGAACTCATTATTGATGGTAGTGGCGTAACGTACACCCCCGGAACCCTCGCATCGCGAGGGAGTCAGGATTCTAGGAGGCCCAGAGCCTGACTGACGCCAAGTACGTATTCAATCAATTTATTCAATATTAGAGGAAAAACCTTATTTTGCTAAGGATGGGGGAGGCTGATATTCTCCACTATGCCACTGACTGATAGCTCGTTAGAGCTTATTTTATAAAGTATAGTTGATTGGTCGGTTTCATTTGTTTTAGACCATTGGTTTTGGACCTCGAAATTCTGAACCACGGTTAGGTGACCTGAGACCACCACTGTTAGACCAATTGATATGGCACCCTTTTTTTTCTAACTTCCATACAACACCAACTAGAGGACGTAAGATGAAGAAAGAAAAGAATCGGCTGAAAAAAATGTGACGGATCTTTACGCGGCTCTACTAACCCCTTGGGGATTCTTTAAGAGAAATAATTATTTCAACCAAATTTCACCGAAGGTAAGAAAACGTGATTATGCAAATTAAGTTTGTTATATAAATTCTGTATTCGCGAGTTTTGAGAGTTAGTGGAGTGAGAGTTCATGAAGTGAAAATTTAAGATTGTTAAATTGAGAATTGAAGATTACCAAAGTGAGGATCTCTCGGATGCGTGGTGATCAAGTCGACCGTTTGAGTACAAACAAGGCTTCAACTATAGGATTTTGGAAGTACAAGAGTTCAGGTAGGGTGTTTTTTATTTAAATAGAAGTTAGATACTAATTTGTTAGAGCGTGTCTGAATTAGAAACAAGCTAGTGTAAATTATCGTAGATATTAGTTGAATGTCTGTAAATATTATCCCCATGCTAACTGGTCTCATCTGCGCGCTCTAAATATTGATCAAAACTATCTTAATTGGGTTATTATTGTGTCTGTGTTGATTATTGAGACAAATAAACGATTTTAGTGAATCCTGTCGACTGATCAATTAGTTGCTCCCACACTTCTAGCCGGGTCCAAGAGTAGACAAGGGGGGATTAGAGGGAAGTAGGAATAGTTCCCTATTACAACTTTAAAGCAACACGATGGGTATTGGTGACGAACAACAAAATTCTGAACAACGGTTAGGTGACCTAAGACCACCACGGTTAGACCACCTGAGCTGGCACCCTTTTTCTTCTAACTTCCACACAGCACCAACTAGAGGATGTAAGATGAAAAAAGAAAAAGTGAATAAAAAAAGAATCGGCTGAAAAGGGTAAGGATCGAAAATAAGGAAAAATCGCTAAGGAATCCCGATGATACTTCGCCCTCGCTTATTACAGGCAATAGACCCAAAGCGATGGAGAGGAGATCAGTAAGAAACTCTGGGGCCGTAAATCTGGTACTTCTCTTAAAGATATACTTTGGCGGGGCGCTTTAAAAAAATGCTATGAAAACTTGCTGAAAAGTTCAATATATAAATATTTTCTTTCCCCAAATTTAGAAAAAAAATTTGAACAACTCTTAATTTAATTTATTTTAGTGTAGAAGACTGTGTGCCAGAATCAAAAACATTGAGTAAAACGTAACATGTAAAAAATTTTAAAAAGATTCTAATGGGAACAATCCACAAAGCTTCAGCCAAAACATTCTTTTTACTCTATTAAGCTCGCTTAATTAACTTCTTTATCTAATCAAAACCTTTAATTAATACTTAAAGTTGATTGTCACTGATTTGCTGTGTATAACGTATGAGTTTAAGAGTTAAAAATAAGTAATCTTTCTGAAAACTCTCCAGGACATTTCTTTTTTCGCTTTTTGCGGAGTATCGTATTTATAAAAAAATTTCGAATGCGTCATTGATTTGTAGAGATTTTCTTCTCCCTGTACGAAGGTAAAATTGTAACATTCTAAACCTACTCTCAGACCCGGCTAGAGGTGTGGGAGGAAGTGAAGGACGACTTGTCGTAATAATTTTCCATTATTTATTAAGCGCACTAATTATCACAGACACAATTCAAGTAATCAGATAAGATGAGATGTTCCTAGAAATAGCAGGAAGGATTTTTAATTCTAAGAAGACTTCTATTAAATTGATCCACCTTTTATGGATCAACCCACTACTCTTAATATTTGATTTACAATGCAGCTATGTGACCAATCGTCACTTAAATACCTTTAACAATTTAAAGCCGGAAACGCGCTATTAATATAACTAATACCTGATCGGTGGATATCTTTCCTTATCGTCAGCTTCTCAATATTTCAATATTAAAACAACTCCGTCTATTCATCTATTCTCATCTGTCTAACTCACAAGCTAGAAAACCTATACTATATATAACTAACCTAATCTGCATATCACGGTTTCTTCTTCCAAAAGGGTTGTTTGTGATAGATAGCCCAAAGATTCCCCAAGGGATTAGTTGAAGGATGCGTATAGATCCATCCCAAAAATATATCGTTATTATGGGCTTTTCAATCGATTACTCTAAGAGAACCTTATCGCATTGAATTATATTTTTGAAAAAAGAAGGGGGGGGGGAACAACTATTGCACGTGGGCGAAATATATCTATGTTTTTGAGGAGACATGGTACAATACCCTCAAAAAATTTTAATTTAAGTATTTTTAAAAAAAATTTTGTTGATTCCTATGTGTGTATGTTATGTAAAAGAGATTTTGTGCTCAAAATTTCATAAAAAGCTAGCCATTTAATTTGTTAAGGAAAAAGCTTTAAAATTTTTGAAGTGGTTTAAAATACTACTCCTCCTACAAACATTTACGTACATGCATGAAATTTGATTTTACAAGTACGTCACACTATGTATAACAAAAGTTGGTATGGGGTTTGCGATAACATGATTGGTATTCGTACAATACTTCTTTTTATGAATGCTTATTGAAAATTCCTTAAAAAATGTATAAAATCTGAGTTCAAATACTTTTAAAAAAATAAGTATTGCTTTGATTCAAAAATGCTTACCAACTTTTGTTACATGTACTATTAGCAATAGGTAAAAAAAAAAAAAAAATTCAAAGCATTAAGCTCTATAGAAAAAAACCCTTAGCCTTTTCAATGAACACAATTTAGATATTTTATCTTTCTCTGAGATAAGTAAGTTTAAAGTTTTAATTTGTTGTTGTTGTCGTGTCTGAAAGTTGCCATAGCCTGTGAGACAGGTTGGACTTCTTAACGATAGATGGCGACACCACCTATCTCCCCCTTCACAATTTTGGGATGGAACTGAAGGAGAGGGAAATATTCTCCAGCCCTCTGCACTCGTGGTTTCTGCTGCGACCGCCCACAAGACTTTCGGACCCACTGATTTAACGAGCACGTACTCCGTGTATACTCGGTAGTATTTAGTGGCATCGGGAATCGAACCCAGGCCCTCCGGTCTGGAGTCTGATGCTCTAACCACTAGGCTACCCACGGCCTTAAATTTTGATTTGCCATAGAGATGTAAATAAAAACGAACGAAAAAGCTATCATAATTCTGAGTCTCTTTAGCTTAGAGTTTTCAAATTTTGTGAGGTTATAGAAAAGTATATAGGCTAAATAATTTAAGCTAAAAAAATTATTTTTGATTTTTTGATCGATTTTTGTCAATCAAATAGCATTGTGTCTCCTTAAATGATTAAATTTTATGAAAAATAAAAAAAAAATTTCTAGCAACAGCACTTGATGAATACATCATTCGCTGGAGTGAAAAAACTCCGTGCAAACACACATGGAGTAAAAACAACAATTTAAACAACAAATAAAAAAAGAATAAAAAAACAGAAGAAAAGCAGAAGCATTCACACAATCAGAAAGTCACTCAGATTACGGATCTTATAACTGATCTTTGCCCCTCCAGCACCTATCGTAGATGTTACCAGAGTCAGCAGGGCAGATCTATAGGTGCTCAGCATTCATTAGGGAATTCTCTCTGCTCAAAACACAGTTTGGAGAAGGTAGGACCTTTAGTCTATGTAGGTGACCCGCAAGGCAGTTATGACGGATCTATACACGTCCTCTTACTAACTCTTTGGGGATTCCTTCAGGGCCAGAATTCTTTCAACCAACTTTCACCGAAGACAAGAAAACGTGATTTTGCAAATTAAGTTTAATATATATATTCTGTATTCGCGAGTTTTAGGGGATTAGTGAAGTTGTGACGGGTGCTTACGCGTTTCACTAACCTTCTCTCAAAATCTTTTAAAATGTATTTATTTTAACCAATCCCCGCTGAGAGCTAGAAGTGTGACTTATGCAAATAAGATAGTTTCGGGTTTAGCGAGTTCGAAAGAGATATAAAAGGGAGAAATGAAATGAAGAGATGAGGATGACTACGTGTTTTGATAGAGGAGTTAACTGCGTGATTGAAGGTGATTCTAGGAGATTAGTTTAACTAAGTGAAGTTTGTTAGCTGAAGGAAGATTATTGAAAAAGATTCATTAATTCGGTTCGGACGTAACTGAAGATATCCAGGATTGAAACCACTCCATAGGTTCTACAACTGTTCAAGATTCCTGTCTTAAAGAGATATCAGGTCTGTGATTTTTATAGATTAGATTTAAAGGCGTAGTTTGATTGTATGCGTTATTCTCCGTGGTATCAGTTAGTGTTCCGTCGTTCATAATTGAATTCTGATCTCACTTCACTATAATTTGTTGTTCTTAAAGTTTGATTAATATTTGTGTATTTCTATCATAAGAAATAATAAATAGTAGTGATTTATTATTTATGTAGTTATTAGTTATGAATCCAACATATCCAAATTTAGATAATGTGCAAAGAGGAATTAATAATCATAGGGGTAGTGAGAGACTACGACACTGGCGCCCAAACGAAATACCGGAATTAAGAGCAGGTGCAGGATTTAGAGTTTTGCCAGAGTTATTTTTTTCGGGTAAAGAAAATGTGTCTGAGTTTATCAATAATATTGACGACAAAATAGCCTACTATGAAATACCGGCGAATCTATCATGTGCATATTTAAAAGGTCATTTAATTGGGAGAGCGTTAGACTGGTTTGAGGTGATAGGCTTCGAGTGTGTAAATGAAGAAGCGACTGCATTTGCAACACTTAAAAAGAAATTATCAGATAGTTTTCCGGTAATACGGAATAAATCAGAGCTAGAAGCTCAGTTTTTTTCATCAAAACAACGGAGAGGTCAAGCCCCGTCAGACTTTATTTTTCAGCTGTTAAAAATTCATAAAATTCTGAATTTGAATTATGATGAGTTAAAATTGATTGATCACATAGTAATGCGACTAGAACCCCAAATAATGGATTATTTAGAAGTTCGAAACCCCACAACGAAAACTCAATTGATAGAGTTGGTAGACCGGTATGAGGAACGTCATAACTGCAGGGAAAACCAGGGTTCGAGTAATAATTTTGCTAGACGAAGTTGGGATGTGAGTAGGAATCCTGAGGAAAGAAGGAATAATAGAAATTGGAGAGATACTGGGGTCGGAAATAGTCAAAATGATCAAAGAGGACTAGGCAGGGGTGCGAATAATTTTTCTCGTCGTAATTATCAAAATCAAGGATTCGAGGGTGGAAATCGCTACAATCAGCCCAATCAGAGAACAGACCGGTATCAGAACCGTAGGATGGTGGTTAGGAAGGGTCCTAATGATGATTCAGCAAAGCAGAATTGGAGGCGTGTTGATTGCAACAGCGAAAGGCAAAGAAATGCCAATTTAAACTCTCAAAGAGATCGTATTGAGTCAAATCCTCCTATTAAAATTAAAATTAATTCATTGCGATTATCACCAGTTGAACTTCCGTATGTGCCGATTCTATTGCATGATACATTTATAAAAGCGCTCTGGGATACAGGTGCGGAAAAGTAGTTTATTTCAGAAAAAACGTACCCGGTCATATTTTTCTTTCTGTCCTATTAAAATAACGTTAGCTGAAGTAGTTACAGCTCAAGGGTCACAATGCAGAAATTTAGGCACAGTTGAGTTGAGAATTAAAATAAGAGAATTTTCGAAGTTATGGAAATTTCATGTGATTGATGAGATGCAATATCCATGCATCCTAGGTATTGATTTCATGTCACATGCGAAGATTAGTTTTGATTTCCTGTCTAAATCGTTAATCATTCCGGATTCGCAAACGGAAAAAGTGGCAATTTCGGACGAACCGGTTCAAATAGATTTATCTAACACTAAGTTAAATTCAAAACAAAAGCAGGAATTGCAGATTTTGTTGAAAGAATTTCATGGGTTGTTTTCGCTTAAGCCTGGTCTGACACATGTATTTTGTCATGAAATTGACACTGGTGATAGTCCTCTTTTTTTTTTCGAGACCTTATCGCTATGACAGGGTCAAACAGGGTATAATCGACTACCATGTTCAGAAAATGTTGGGTGATGGAACAATAGTTCCAACAACATCGCCCTACGCGTCTCCAGTTGTTTTATGTCGGAAGAAAAACGGGTTGCCGTTAGATGACCCAGAAGCTTATAGGTTTGCAATAGATTATAGGAAGTTAAATGCGATCACGAGATATCCGCGATATCCACTACCAATAATTGATGATTTGATCACTAATATTCCGCACACCGAAATTATGACATCACTTGATTTACGCAGCGGATACTTTCAGATGGCAGTAGACCCCAAAGATGTGCATAAGACGGCGTTTGTTACAAAAAATGTTACTTTTGCATTTACTCGCATGCCATTTGGTCTTTCGGGGGCAGCTCCAAATTTTCAAAGGGCCATAGAGATGATCCTCAGGCCAGTCCTCGGGCATTTTTCCCACTGTTATATGGATGACGTTATTATTTCGTCTCCATCTTTTGAAAGCCATGTAGAACACTTACGGGAAGTATTCAGATTATTGCAGGAGGCTGGTTTGACGTTGAATCGCGAGAAATGTCATTTCGCGAGGGAACAATTACGTTATTTGGGTTTAGTTATTAATAAAGAAGGAGTTAAAACAGATGAGGAAAAGGTAAAAGCAATTATTGAAATGAAACCTCCGAAAACTGCAAAACAAATAGCAAAATTTTTAGGAATGACGGGTTGGTATCAAAAGTTTATTAAAAACTACGCAGACATGTGTGAACCCTTATAAAATTTAAAACGAAAAAACTCTAAGTTCCGTTGGTCGGAATCAGCGCAGGAAGCCTTTGATCGTATTAAGAAAGCACTGACAGAAGCTCCAGTGTTACAATTACCAGATTTTTCCCAGCCTTTTGAACTCTATACGGATGCGAGCTCCGTGGGGGTAGGAGCAGTATTGACACAGAATAATAGGCCTATAACGTTTGCATCGAGAACTTTAAACCGAGCAGAAAGGAATTATAGTGTGACGGAACGTGAATGTTTAGCTGTCATATGGGCATTAAATAAATATCGCACGTATTTCGGATCCTTGCCGGTTAAAGTGATAACAGACCATGCTGCACTTACCAAATTAACGAACGGAAAGAATTTGTGGTCTAGAATGATAAGGTGGACGCTTAAGTTGGCAAATTTTAATGTAGAATATGGGAACATCGCCCAGGTACGCAAAATTTAGTGGCTGATATGTTGTCTAGAAACCCGTTAGAAAGTGATGAAGAACCAAAGGTGTCTTGTGCGGTGATTAGATCGTTAGTATTATCTTCTAGAGAACAGTTGAGAGAGGAACAGAAGAATGACCCGGAGCTAGGTCACATAATGAAGTATCTGGAAAATCCGGACGATAGTTCTGTTAATGAATCGATCTGGAGAAATTGGTCCAATGACTTTAAAATCGTTGACGGTTTGCTATATTATGCAAAATATACAACCACACTAGGTGAATTAAGGGTATTTATACCTAAAACATTACGTAAAGATGTTATGCGAGAATTTCATGACTCGCCGATGGCAGGTCATTTAGGCAAAAAGAAAACCTACTTAAAATTAAAGGACGCGTGTTATTTCCCGTACATGAGGAAATACATTTCTAAATATGTAGCAACCTGCGACCAATGCCAAAAAGTTAATTATAAAAACGGATTACCAGCTGGTCAATTAATTCCCATAATAACGAATTTTCCGAATGAAATCGTGTCTTTATATTTGTTAGGCCCATACCCTGCAACTAGTCCAGAACGCTATAGATTTATTTTAGTAATTACAGATAATTTTTCTAAATGGGTTGAAATAGTTCCCTTAAGGAAAGCTTCGGCTAAAGCAATCGCCAATGCATTTTTTGAGAATTATATTGCGCGTTATGGAGCTCCTGTAAAGTTAATTACAGATAACGGCCCCCAAATTATATCCGAAGTTTTTGAGCAAGTATGTCGCAGATTGCACATAAAACACGTTAAAACTGTGGTATATCGTCCACAAGCTAATCAAACAGAAAGCGTTAATCGCACTCTTTTAAAAATGATTTCGAGTTTTGTCGCGGATAATCACACTAACTGGGATCAATTTCCGCAAGAGTTCGGTTATGCGATTAGGACAGCAGTGCATGAGACAACGGGTAAAACACCGACGGAATTATTTTTAGGTCGAAATTTAATCACCCCTTTTCAGAATTTAGTTATGGTAACTGATGGATCAGATTTAGTTTGTGGGGCTTGTGGGAACATAGAAAGGTTGTTTGAGGAGGCTAGAGTTCATACAAAGCGCCAGCAAGAGAAGTGGGCGAAATATTATAATAAAAAGAGGCGTGAAAATAATGTGAAAGTTGATGATCTAGTATTAGTTCAAACTCACCCGTTAAGTTCAAAATGTAAAAAAAATAGTAGGTAAATTTATGCCAAAGTTTGAGGGCCCATATAAAGTTCTGAGTGTAAAAAATAATAATAATTTAGTAATATTAAAATTTGTTAAAAGAATAACGGTTAATGTGGACCAGGTGAGAATTTACCATCAAAGAGAAGACAGTGTTGCCGAGTCGGAAAGTGACACTAGTAGTGATCATGGTGCAGTGACATCAGTCAGGTCGGATGATGCACAGTCGACATTGGTGCAATCGGAGAATGATGGGGGTTGTCGTAAAGGATCGAAATCAGGAAATGTAAATGGTAGTAGAGATATAGTTGCGAATAGGCGCGATGGAGTGGAGGTGAGAAAAAAACGTGGACGGACGGAATCTGCTGTTTCTTCGGGGGGGGGGTGTATGCAATTTTAGGAAAAGGAGACCTTTATACACTGAGAGAGAGAAAAGAGGAAGGCCAGACTCTTGGAGGGAAAACGTGCAAAAGAAGAAGAGACCAGAGTCCCAGGTGGATCGCGGGAAAAGAGGGATTTCCTCGTCAATGCCGTCTCGTCCCTCCAGAAAGCGGTATAGAAAGGTGGAAGAAAATAGTTCTGAAAGAGCAGTTCCAGGACCATCCCACAGATTCAAGTACAACAGACCTCATCAGGAAAGGAGCTGTCCATACAATCTTCGGAGCCGACGTCGAGTGGACAACAGCCAAGTTCCAGTTCTCACAAAGGAAAACAACGCCTCAGCAGGAGCATATCAACTTCAACGGACTCGATGGAAGAGGAGACCCAGAAGGTTGGAGCGCAGAGTGGACAACCCTAGGACAAGGTCGTCCAGCACAGAGGCCATGGTTGGAGACAAAGCCTATGCAGGCTGGATCTAAAGACTAGCCAGGTTGTATAATTCTAATTTGTTTATTTTTCCTCTGACAGACAGTTCGGAGTATTTTCCATGTGGGATAGTCTAATTTTTTTGTAAAATTAACGTACAAAAGTGTCACTGAGTTGTGTGCATTTTCATATCGGTTGAAAAGACTTTTGTATTAAATTTTTTTCCAAATTGTGGAAAAACATTTGTTGAATTGCAATTGTTTTGCTACACATTAAAGACGAGGCTTTATATGTGAGATTACTTGTATTGTTTGTTGTAATATATTCTATGTAAAAAATGTATATATTTTTGTGTGTAATTCTTAAGTGTATAAGTAGTGTCTGGTTTCTGGGCGCGGCGTAATTAGGAATACTAACAAAAAACATTAACAGCGCAGCGCGATTGATTGGGAATTTTTGAAATGAAACCAGATAAAAGTTAAATTGTTATGAAACTATATATATATAATATAATGTATGCCATATTTTATGTCAATAAGGAAGTTGTATAAAAGTTCTGTGCATTTAATGTCATGTTTTAGAAAAATTGACAAGGTTTCCTTTCAGGGCAGCAGTCCTGAACATAGTGATGCGATGAAAACTTTGATGTCGTGAAAAGATATTAATGTAAAATTTTATTTATATTAGCACTTAAGTAAAGTGCATGATCAGGGTTTTTTCCTTGAAAGGTTTCCCCTGATCTTCGCCCGAATGGGATGCACTGTATGAATTATAAATGTGTACAAGAGCAATAAATTGGAGTGGAGTACCCCTTTTGAGTAGTCATTTCTGTGTGTTAGTTTAATTTAAGTTTCTAACTTTAGAGAGTTAAAGCTTTCTACAAGTTCAGTATTTTCAGGCATTATAAAGTTCGTGAGTTAACTTTCTACAAGTTCAGAATTTTTCAGGCATTATAAAGTTCGTGAGTTAACTTTTTGCAAGTTCAGTATTTTTAGACATTCTAGAGTAGTTAAAATTTTGTGCAGGTTCAGTGTTTTTTCAGATGTTAGGTAAATTAAGCGAGTTCTTGCAGGTCGTTTAGACCTTCAATAAGTCACGCTTTTTTCTCGGAGGGGGATTGTGACGGGTGCTTACGCGTTTCTCTAACCTTCTCTCATAAACTTTTAAATTGTATTTATTTTAACCGATCCCGCTGAGAGCTAGAAGTGTGACTTATGCAAATAAGATAGTTTCGGGTTTAGCGAGTTCGAAAGAGATATAAAAGGGAGAAATGAAATGAAGAGATGAGGATGACTACGTGTTTGATAGAGGAGTTAACTGCGTGATTGAAGGTGATTCTAGGAGATTAGTTTAACTAAGTGAAGTTTGTTAGCTGAAGGAAGATTATTGAAAAAGATTCATTAATTCGGTTTGGGACGTAACTGAAGATATCCAGGATTGAAACCACTCCATAGGTTCTACAATGTTCAAGATTCCTGTCTTAAAAGATATATCAGGTCCTGTGGTTTTTATAGATTAGATTTAAAGGCGTAGTTTGATTGTATGCGTTATTCCCCGTGGTATCAGTTAGTGTTCCGTCGTTCATAATTGAATTCTGATCTCACTCCACTATAATTTGTTGTTCTTAAAGTTTGATTAATATTTGTGTATTTCTATCATAAGAAATAATAAATAGTAGTGATTTATTATTTATGTAGTTATTAATTATGAATCCAACA
>BMAO01000844.1:0-18421 GCA_019973975.1 Trichonephila clavata
TTTCATGGCAATCGGATGTGAATGGCTTAGGAAGGCGTAAGAGACATACAAACACACACACATTCATTTTGATTTATATAAATTAATAAAAGTTAAATATCTTTAAAAGAATTAACTTAAAAATTGGGATGTTGTTGGAGATTTAGAAGTTTATATAGTGTTTTTCGTTCATTAAAAAAGCCAAACCTTGAATGATATATTAAGGAATGAATTTTTTCTTCATTCAGAAATATACAGTGGACACAAAAGTCTTCGTTCAACAGAAAGTTTCATTAAAATTTAATGTTTTCAACTAATAAAAAATTAATATATGGAAATTATAATTTTGTTATGATATCTGCAACTTGTTCTTAATGGAATACATAATCATTTTTAAACATAGCATAACTATTATTTTAAAAAAAAATAAATGATCAAAAAATGCTAAGAAATTACGCCACAAAATCTTTGTTACTTAAAAAATCAACATAGATTTAATATTGTATTTCTTTCTTAATTTATAGTAATATACTTTTTAACGTCCACAACAACTTTTAAACGTCTTGGTATAGGTTTAGTCAGCTTTTTGTATCTTCTGCATCGATATTTTTCCATTCTTCTGTGACTTTAAGCCATATTTTGTTTTAATATGTCATGTGTTCTTTTTTTTAAATCAAAATCTCGACAAATACTAGACTTAAATCAGGTGATTTAGGTTTTCAGAATTTGAGGACTGTTATAGAAACACGAGTGGTGTACATTGAGAGCAGTGCGCTTGGCGTCATTATGTTTTTAAAAATGATTCTACCAAAAATTTTGTGTGCCGATAATTTCAAATTTCTCTTTAAAATATTTAAATAGAGCTCAGGCTCACAATACCATAAAAAATACCAAATTACCTAATCCTGAAGCTAATTTGTGTTATTTGCGATAGTGTGTATTTTCCAGCTTTTAATTCATTTAGAAAAAAATGTGAAAAACATATATTGTTGTAAATATTTGTTTCTTATTTAATGCCTTTTTTAAAGGTTTTTTTAAATACCCCCTCTAAAAAGTACTTTTTAATAAATTTTAATATATTTATAACGATTTTTTTAAACTTCAAATAATTCTTCGATACCTCATTTGTTATTTCTTCCATAAGCATTATTTTTTCATCAAAGATTTAGAAAATAATAATCATAGTATACAATGAAAGAATGTAATGTGTGAAAGAAACGACAAATTTTGAATCTTTATTTCAGTATCTGAAATCTACATTAGTGTTTTAGAATAGTTTTTCTTACACAGAAATTATTTTTACTCATTTCTTATAAAGTATTGTTAAGGAGTACAGCATATGAAATACGTTCTTGTTCAACTTATGATTATTTCAGGTCTTACAAATGGGTTTCTGGATTTCAGAATGCTCCTTTGACATATTTTTTTCAATTACACATGGTTGTCACGCGTAAAATATTAGTGACTTGTTTTGAGTTAAAAACATTTTTTTTAAGATATTCAACTGCAATTCAATATCTCCTCTTGCCAATATTTTCTTTTAGTTATTTAAATAGTTTTCATGTATATTACCATATCTGAATAATTGGTGACCTTTAAACTTCTCTTGTATTATTTGTTTTTTTCCCGATAACTTTCTTCATGATCTTCTTTTTCCTTGTTATTCATCCTGAAGTAGTAAGCACAAAGGTGTTATTTCTTTTCATTTTGGCAATTTTGAAAAATAGTAGTGAAGCATTTAGAAATAATAATTCGAAAAGTCATCTATATATGTGTAGTTTGGAAAAAAGTCCCAGATGACAAGGTTTTATTAGCAATTGTAACAATCACTGATAAAATTAAAATTCGTATTTCAAAGAACAGTTGATGTGATATATAAAGTTTGTCGGAATAAAAGTATCCGCTAAAGTGTCCCGCTTTCAGAACATTTAATGGAATTCATGTAGCGACAGATATGCCCTGACATGTTATCCAAACAGCCGCTAAAGTGTAGCGCATTAAGAACACTTGATGGTAGTAGGCACTCTAGGTAGTGGCTGATGTGACTTAACTTGTAGACCAATCAGCCAATGAAGTGCAGCGGTCTAATTACACTTGATGGTATCCAGACAGTAACTGATGTGACTAAACTTGTAATCCAAATTGCCACTGAAGTGCAGCGGTCTAATTACACTTGATGGTATCCAGACAGTAACTGATGTGACTAACTTGTAATCCAAATTGCCACTGAAGTGCAGCGGTCTAATTACACTTGATGGTATCCAGACAGTAACTGATGTGACTAAACTTGTAATCCAAATTGCCACTGAAGTGCAGCGGTCTAACTACACTTGATGGTATCCAGACAGTAACTGATGTGACTAAACTTGTAATCCAAATTGCCACTGAAGTGCAGCGGTCTAATTACACTTGATGGTATCCAGACAGTAACTGATGTGACTAAACTTGTAATCCAAATTGCCACTGAAGTGCAGCGGTCTAATTACACTTGATGGTATCCAGACAGTAACTGATGTGACTAAACTTGTAATCCAAATTGCCACTGAAGTGCAGCGGTCTAATTACACTTGATGGTATCCAGACAGTAACTGATGTGACTAAACTTGTAATCCAAATTGCCACTGAAGTGCAGCGGTCTAATTACACTTGATGGTATCCAGACAGTAACTGATGTGACTAAACTTGTAATCCAAATTGCCACTGAAGTGCAGCGGTCTAACTACACTTGATGGTATCCAGACAGTAACTGATGTGACTAAACTTGTAATCCAAATTGCCACTGAAGTGCAGCGGTCTAATTACACTTGATGGTATCCAGACAGTAACTGATGTGACTAAACTTGTAATCCAAATTGCCACTGAAGTGCAGCGTTGTAAGTATACTTGATGGAATTCCGGCAGCGACTGGTATGACCAAACTTTGGTCCAAATAGCCACTGTAATGTAGAGCTTTAAGTACGCTTGATGGTATCCAGACATTGTCTGATATGACTAAACTTGTAGATCAAACATCCACTGAAGTGCAGCGCTCTAAGTGCCCTTGATGGTATCCAGGCAGCAACTGATATTATCAAACTTTTGCTCCAAACAGCCGCTGAGGTGTAGCGCTTTAAGCACACTTGATGGTGTAAAGGCAGTGACTGATGTGACTAAACTAGTAGTCCAAACAGCTACTGCAATGCAGCACTTTAAGTACACTTGATGGTGTCCAGGCAGTGACTGATATGACTAAACTTGTAGTCCAAACAGCCGCTGACCTGATTAGATGTTAAGCAAACAGATGCTGATATGACTGGATTGGCCCCAAGCAGTTCATGGTGGTAGAAATTCACAGTCTAAACAGCATTTTCAGAACAAGAAGGAAAAGTTTTCCTCCTCTTGACATCTAAAAAGAAAACATTTTATTAAGCAAAAAGCTTTTTAATTCAGAGATATACAAAATATAACAAATTGAAACAATACGTAGTATTATTCCAAATTAACTGCGTGCAAAAAATTATTTCCAAAGCTTAACTTAACCCAAAAAATGTAAGAGGATCACTATGAACTTAAAAAGTTTTAATGTCTAATTTAGTTAATTTTGAGAAGGGACGCAATGTGTTGTATTTTTGTAAAGGGTATTTTTGCTATTTTTTAAAGAGAATGCAGTCATTGTTGATAGATATTGCATAAAATTTATGAAATTCCGAGAATAATGTTATTTTTTTAAAAAATTTATTCGTAATTTTTAAATGTGAATGTGTGTTAAATTAAAACTGTCAACTGCATTTGTGGCAAACTTTCTAATTCTTTTCAAATACACGGAATGCAAAATCTTTACTTGGATACTTATATATATAAAATCAGGATTTTTTTTTTAATTTGAATTAATATTGCTTCTCAATTTTTCCAAAATCTAATACTCTGCGTGTTTACAAAAATAACATCCGCGACATCTCAAGTCTTATTCGCTACTTATCATATTGGAATAGATAATAGAAATGTCTTCTGGCATGCTTCAATTCCACTGTTTATTTCTGTTCTTCTTAAATGTCGCTTATACAGGGTGTTTCCGAATTCGACCGACAAATTCAGAGGGTTGATAGTAGGTAGCATTTTGGGGACAAATCACCAGAGAACATGGAGTTGCAAACCACATTTAGTCGGTGAAAATCGAGATAAAAGTAGCTGTCGGGAATACGATCATCCAGAGGAAGGGAGTGATCAAACGAATGCGAGGATATGGATCTCCGAGAGAGGAAATTTGCATCACGAATGCAAATTTCCCACTTCTTCAGCAATTGCTGCAGGGAGTACCGGTACACTGCTCACCAGAAAGTGTGGTTTATGCACGATTGATGTAACAGCCCAGTTTTGGACTGCGTGGCTTAACCACCTCCATGCTATATATCCCTGGAGGGGAATTCGACAAGGCCAGCGGACGTTGCTTAGCAGAAATAAATTGAATAAGAAAACTATTCCTTATCCATGAAACACTAGTATTGTTTTACTTGTTTATAACTCCTATTCTGTTTTTACAGATTCTTTCTTGTTTAAAATTAATCTCTGATCATTTCATAACATAATTGGTTTTATTTTTTAATATATTTATTTAATTTGTTTTATTTTGTTTAATTGCATTTTAATAATACTTCCACTGTTTCATTGTTTAAAGTTGAATAAAAATAGATCTTCACTAATAATAATCAAATATTAACAGTTTCAGAGTCTAACAGCAAAATTCTTAAAGATGAATGACTTTCTTTACTTACATGTTCGATGGTATTATTTCTGCTTGTTTTTTTTTTATCAGGAGGCCAGTCTAACCGAAATAGGCGAGGGGGCGCCCGTGGGTATCCAAGGTGCGCCTCACCCCCACTCCTATTCGGTGTACTGTGATTCGATGGCATCGAAGCCCCTTTTGAGTGGGGCTTCGGTAGTCACAGTAGTCACAGTCGTACTGTAAAGAAGAAAAATAAACAGTTACTTTAAAATGAAAGCTAAGAGGGGAAACACAAACATATGGTACAATTTATAAAAACAATTGATTTAATGGTTTCCAAAAACTTTTTGGTTGCCTCATTTGTATATGCATTTTGTAAAACAGTTTTTTTTCTCGGAGAACATAAACAACTAATTTAATTTCTTAAAGAAAAATTTAAAAATTCATCAAGGGATTTTAAAATGCTACTCCTCCTACATGAATTTTAAATTTTATAAATTGTTTATCTGCCCTTAGCTATGATTCCAGATATATTTCGAAACATAAGGGTTTGCTTTCTTAAAAGGAAAAAAAAGTGAAATAAGACCGAGAAAAGGGAAAAAGATTTCTACTTGTGTGATGCGATTGGAAAATGACAAAATGTTTCAAATTGCTCCAACAACATCATGAAGCGATTGCCAAAATGATCGTTTATCGTAATGGCTTAAAAATATTTTGAAAATAACTTCTGAAAAGCGTTTTATTTTTGTTTTCATGATAATTTAAGCCTTATTATGACTAAAATCAGGAATAATCATAAAATTTGAAACTTTTCTGAGAAAAGGTTATACATTTACTAATATCGGGAATTTTTCTAGAAATTTTTGTTTACAATATAAAAATCGATTGAAACCAGAGAAAAATTATGCTGTTTTACTTACAGTGACCACTGGCTCCACCTCGTCTTCCTCCTCCGCGAGCGTCTTGTATGGAACCGGACGCCCGAAGCCCCTAAAAACAAAATATATTTACGTTAAAATCAATTTTTATTAATATTAACAGAACGCTGTTTCGTAGTTATGATGTATCATGCGATCTACGAGACTTATCTAATACACAAATGTTACCAAATGTTTCATTTATAGAGATTTTAAAATTTTCAATTTCCTTTTCATATATATAACATGACTTGGAAATTCCCCATTGTGTGGTTTAATTCCACATAATCTGCACGATGCTTCTCAAATGGCATCTTTGTGGATTATGTGGAAAGTTGTTCTCGAATAAAAAGGCAGTCACTAATTGCATTTTTTCATTTATCTTGCTCTAGTTAAGTTCAAATAAACTTTATAGGTACTCCAAACTTTGATTTAAGCTTCCCCCAAAACTCGCATACCTTATGCAGCAGGTATTACCAGGAAATTGACCAGAAGTGAGGAAGAGATTTTTAACGTCGCAATATAAAGCAACCTCAGGGCTCTTATCGACGGACCTTGTAATTTTGAACCACAGTCAAGTGACGAGAACGACATCTGAATTGGCAAATCCCTTTCCTAACTACCACACCACACCCTAAGGGAGACATTGAGCTTCGATAGATTTAACATACATTGGCTCCCTCTACAAGGCGGTTTGGCAGAAGTGAGAACACGTGTGGGATACTTTCGAAGCTTCTGTTACTGACAAAATTTTCGTCAAAGTACTTGACATGCGAGAAACTTGGTTGAGATATATTTGGTTGGGTGTTTACATATAAATTAGTCCTAGCATGAAGTAGACCGCATTAGCCTAGTGGTCAAGGTAACGGACTCGTGGCCGGCGTGTCATAAGTTCGAGCCTGGGACCGCTGAAAACCCACCTTGTAGGGGAATGTACACGTCTCCCCCTGATGTGGTGTTGAAGTTAGCAGAGGTGGTCTCAGCTCAAGTGTCGTATCCGTCACTTGACCAGAGTTCACAATCACGATGTTTGTCGCCAAAAGCCCTCGAGTAGCTGAATAGCGCGACATTAATATTCACTCACCCTAGAATTAAGCATTCGATTGTATTGAAAAAAGTTCTTATAGCCGTCACCTCTTGTTTTAAAATAGACAAATCTTGAATTTCTCGAATTGAAGTAGAAATCTTTTCTACGCTCTAGTTCTTTCTCTCTCTTTTCTCCCTCCAAAACCCCTTTTCAGTGGATCTTTACTCAACAAAATAAAGAAGCTTGCTGAATTTCAAGTCGAAATCTAACAGTTGAAAAACGGAAATTTTTATTAATCAATATGCCCCTTAATAACCTTTAAGAATCGATTTCTTTAAGATCCTTTTTTAGCGAATCTCAACAAAAGAAGCATGCATGCCGAATTCCGTTACTGTAGCTCGAAAAAGGAATTTTTTTTATCTATTCACCCCAGTAACTCCCCACATCACCCCCATCAGAATTACTTTCAGATAAACCGTTCTGTGTGGTTCTCTACTCCATAAAAGGAACATGCCAGTCAAATTTCAAGTCTATAGGCCTAATAGTTCCTGATATACAATAACGTGTGAGGGAGTCAATGAATGAGTCCCTTTTCTCTTTTATTTATCTAGATAGTTCAAAACGTGACAAAAGTTTGTAAATGAACTTTACATACGAATCATATGCTTATATAATAGCTGATGACGCAAACGAATAAGGAGTTACTATCATAACATTCCATCCATATCCCTAACGTTCGATTTAATTTCCGTATAAATTCACATCCGTCAATAATATTCTAATTACAAGTACCAAATTTTTTATTTTTGAAAAGCAGTTTCGTGACTATAGTAACAATAGTTTTTGATACACAATGACTTGAACATGTGCCATTTTGATATTCGAATATATACGTAAAAATTATTTATATAACAGCTATTTCTGTATGATTATTAACTTAAATATCTTAAAAATGAATGAAAAAGGAAATAGCAAAGATTATTTTTTAAAAAACTGAAGAACGCTTCCGAAAAATCTCCTTCTTTTACCAATTATCAGATAAAAACCTGATAAAATTAAATTTTCATTGGTTACAAGTTCTTTACGCATAGTGTTCTGAAAAGTCCATGAGCAATTTTTCGATGTTAATTCTTGTAAATGTAATTTACAAATCTCATTAATTTTCTGGTGATTTCCATTAGTCGCGATGTCAATCGCGAGTATTGTGTTTGAATACATGGCTAACATCTAATACTAAAAGTTTACTTTATTTAAGAGGAAGATATACTCACAACTTGGCTTTCAACCAGGCCTTAAACTTGGCAGGCATTTTCCCGAAGTATATTAAAGGGAAAAAATAATAAGTCGTAAGAAACGCTTTTAAAAAACTAATTCAGAAGCAATAACTAAAAAACTCACAAATTCGCACAAAATTTTAAACACAAGTGACAAAAATTTGGTTATTGTTCAAGTTCTGTTACAAAAATGCATTGTTTTCAACAATATTCACTTTTCAACAATACCCTCTTGAACATACCAGGAATCTATATAATAAGTGTTGAATAATATTATTATGTAATACATTCATGTTCGATTGTTGCAATTATACTCAATACAAGGCCATAGTACAGCTTAATTAGCAACTATTTTAAAAGGGGATACGAAAAATTCCTTTCCTGATATGTAGGATAAATTAAAAACTAATTTATATTGGTTGACACAAAGATTAAGATCACAGCTCAAAAGCATTTTGCGAGGTGTGAAAACTATTAAATAAAGTTATTTAATTTTATAGTTATACACGCATTTGTTTAAACACATGTAATTTGATTGGTTAAGTCGACGGTGAACGTTATAAGTCAAAGGTCTGATTTTTGCCAAACACTTTTGTGTTTTTTGTTACAGCAGGGGTCGGCAACCTTTTTTAGCTGGGGCGTGCCAAGCCAATTTATAAAAATGATTCACAGTGCCACACAGTAGGGCCTGTTTCAAACAATTCGATTCCCTGAATAATGCATGCAAAGATAGGAAATAGAGGCAGATTTATTATGTATTAAGTTCGAATCATTTAAAGATATTACTTAACATAAAAATAAACAGCATAAGATATAACTAGCAAAAATAAAATTGCTAATAAATAAATCAGCAAAAATAAAAGAAATTGAAGTCGTACATATATTTTGCATTTTTAAACATATTTATTAAAATAAGAAACAGACGACACACATGAATTATAAGTATTTTCCTTCCTTATAGCTAATTAAAAAGATAAATAAAAAATTTAATGTTAATATATTGCTTGTGTGTGCACCGCTCTGTTTTCATATCACAAACTAGGGGGAATAATGTTTGACTTTCCATTTGACACGATTCTCAGTATCCAGTTGTTAAACAATTTCTTTGCGGACTCGAAATATTTTTCACGTGAGGAAAGATTTTTTTTACTTAGATATGCAGAACCAAAAGCGAAAAGAAGAGAATGTGCCATTTTCTCTCTTCAAACAATTCAATCTCTCCAGCAATGATATTCAATAATTTACAAATTAGCTGTAAATTTATCTTTGGAGTTGACAAAAACATACGCAAGAAGATAACCTCAGTGTCAAAGTGGCATGGCGATTTATAGCACTCTATATGGTATACGAAGTGTGACGACCGATCTAGTTTCAGTCAAGCTGACCTATTGTCTTCAAGAAACAATGGAATTATGACCCAAACGAGGAGAGCTGTGTGAAGACCCACTATGCTCCCCAATCAGAGATGATTGGGGTTGTGAAAGAAGGGGTTTAACGGGTCGGCTCGAAAGTTGAGGAGGATCTCTTTCAATCTTTTCATTATCTTCCGCATCAGTTTTTTTCTTCTTCGAAGACATGCGATAGAGGTTGCGGGGAGAGCCGCACCCGGGAGCCGGTCATTTCAAGATCTCAAACCTTAAATGGGACTAGAACCTCTCTTCAGCGTAAGGCTGTGAAGAGTAACGCATTACAAAAAATAATGTTTTGTTTAATTAATTTGAAATAAAATATCTTTTGGCAAATGCTGCTTGAACCCTCACGCTACCCAGTAATGAAGTATATTTAAAAGCTTATTACATCACACTACTAACAAAATTGTATTCGGACTGATACATGATACAAAGGCAATGGAAGACGTAGAGAAAATTTGAAGAAAATTGTTCCCCATAACATAAATAATTAAATTTTACCCTCAATTTCTGTCTAGAAGTAAGAAATAAACGATTCATACATATCGTACAAATAATAATAGAAATTAGAATTTTGACATAAAAATTTTAACATAAAGCACATTCACAAAGGCTTTTTTCGACTCTTAAAAATCTACTCAAAATAATCTTGTCATTTTTATATAAAAGTCAAAGATATTTCAATTCAAAAGTCTTTTTTGAACCAATTCATCCATCTTGCTTTCGACAGCTTAATCCCAAAATATTAAATTTTTTATCCTCTTAAATTAAATTTTTTAAATCTTTACTCATTTTTTTTACTGTTTTATTTTTCCCTTTTGTTTATATTGAGATTTAAATTCAAAATTAATAATATCAATGAAAAAAAAATTGTAGCTGATGGAAAAAATTAAAAATTGCACCTTCGTTTACAATAATGAAATATGTGAGTATATTGGAAATTTCTATCACAAAACAGAGTTTCTTGTTTGCTTAAATAAGATTTCTTGTTTGTGAAAACAAAAGATAAATTATCTGAGATTGAAAGTATACGAATTCTGTCAAATTTTCAGTTGGAGGAAAGCAGCGTAGAGATATAACAATTTTCCTTTAATTTTCTTGAGAAAAAACAATATTGACACAATTTTAATAGTAAGATTGAGCCGTATATAATTTCACAATAAAAATTATACGTAAGAGAAAGGTGTATCATTTATACCACAATATTTTTAATTGTTGTTGCTGTGGATTTTTGTTTACTTTCTATACTCCATTATCTATGAATGTCGTTGATTGTTACACTTTCCCAGAATTCAATCATTTTAAACTATTCTACTCAAATCCTGAAAAACAAGTTCGAAAAATTCTAATTTATTCTTCATTTCAATCAGCTTAAAGAAAAGAAAACTGCACTCTTAATAAAAATAATATAAGTAATACTTTAATACACATCATGTGTGTGTGTGTGGCATTGTGATAATATTTAAATATAGTATTAAAATGCTAGGATGAGTATTCTTTTGTTATGAATAATGATTTTTATTTTTTCTATCATATAATAGTTCAGAGTTACCAGTTACTTGCTAATTAAAATCCTAATTCACTTCAAATCTCAAAATGATTTTCAAAAAAGAGTAAATTAAGTGAAACCGAATATATGTTCTATGAATTAGCCTGTTTTTAAAAACGAGAACAATTATATTCTTATAACTGTGAAAGCTCTGGGACGCATACCTTTTCTAATGTGTTTTATTTCATAGGATGATGATTTCAAAATTAGAAATTTTAATACTACATTTCCTATTGTTTGATTTACATTATTTTTTTAGAAATTCATAGAATAGTTTTAAATATTCTTTTTTTCTGAACTATTTTTATTTATTTTTCATCTTCTGTAATTTAACCATGAAAAACTTAAAAAAGGCTGCATAAGAGCAAAATGTATGTAAGTAGCTATTTTCAATTTATGTACATAATTTTTTAGGGAAATATTGAAAATATCATTCAATTTTATTCTTTTGAATGTAAAATTGTTTTTGAAATTATAACTGTGTTTCTGTATGACTTGTGGAATTGCAAGAAAGAAGAAAAGAAACTGAAGATGTATTTTTTAAATATTCAAGAGACAAAATATTTTTTAACTTCAATATTTTGTTTCATTGTAGCTAAAATCACTTCTTAAACCCTAAAAATATTACACTTTTCACCAATTCTTCAACAATACTTCCTCGTCAATGAGGGCTACTTTAGTGTGAGAAGTTATCAATCGTTTAGTTTAAACAGGGTACACCACGTGAAAGCTACAGATATATCCCCCCCCCATTGTGAAATTTCCGGTAATGAGCAGGCAGATAGAAACTTGCTAAAGCGGGATCTCCCATGTCCCAACCTGACTCTCCTTTGCCTATGCGTAACATCAAGGGAATCTTGGGTATTTTTTTTTAAATTGAAGAACTGGAAAAAAAAATTGTTCTAAAATATGAGTTGAAAAGGAATATATATATATATATATATATATATATATATATGTATATATTTGTTCTAAATATTAACTCAAAAGGGACATAACGATGCTTCAATTTTATAGAAATATAAGATATTGGAATGATATATATAAGAATAATTTAGTGTTGTAACGGATGGCAAAAAGACATAATAATACGGACTATATTAACCGCGGGAACACTTAACCTGTCGGCCTGCCAGCTAGTTAGTGAAAGCAGATGCAAATAGCCGCACGCGCAAACATCTCGTGATTGTTGATTATTTGACTGTTTGATGTATTGTCACTGTACTCAATTTTGAATGTAAAAGAGTTGGAATAAAAAATGGTGCACAAAAGTTGATCTGCGCTAACCGCAGTAGACTTTCTTTGAGTGCAGGTTATAGTGTCAAATTAAATTAAAAAATTTAGTTTGCATCATAAAATGCCGCGGATAGCAATACTAAAAACAGAACATAAATCAGATATCAATTTTTAAAAGCTGTTAATAGTGTAAAGCTATAAAATTATTTTAAAAAATGAAAATCTTTACTATATTATCTTAGAATTACTAAAAAGTAATAGCAAACTTAAGCCTTCAATAATTTATCACGAAATAATACAAATATGATTCATTATTTTATCTAATAAGGACACTTTAATAAGAAATTTAAAATTAATTTAAAATTGACAACCTTTTGTTTGAGAAATATATTTGATAATTTTTTTAATTTATGTTTGTCAAACAGGGTACACTTTCGAAACTTTTATTTTCTTTTATTGCTTAAACTGAGAAGGAATTCATATTTCGAACCTAAGGAACATTAATGACAAGATAGTAGAATGTTTTGTTTTTTTTGAAAAAAATGATACATTTTATCTGGAAAAATGAATGTTGGTCCCAGACTTAGAAAATTAATAATTTGTCTTTTCCTGAGCGTAAATAGGTTATATAAGAGTAAAGATTAGAGTTACGAAAAAAAAGTTTTCATTAAGCTCCATAGTTTGCCTTCCTCGGTAATTGAGTTTAGCTCGAAGTTGAGAAATTAAAATATTTCTTTTAGAGTTGATTAAATAACGTTATTTTTATCCCAGAACTTGCTAAATATTGAAAGATACTTTTCAGAGGAAATTAAAAAACTCCACCATTTTGAATTACGTGAACTTAATTACGTCATTTTTCTAATAAAGTATATTTTTATCATCAAAATAAATTTTAAGAGTCTATCGATGGAGATATACGAACGATACATGAACGAAAAATAATTCAATGAGAAAGAAAGAAGTCTATATTAATAAAAATTTATTCTTAACATTACACACATTGGAACATCATCAATATAATTAACGTTTATGACAGGAAAAAGTAAAGAATAAAAATCAGCGAGAACGATTTTTCAAATCTTTAGAAATTTCAATCAGCGTACGAAATTCTGAATATTTTTGGATTTTTCACTTGGCTTCTTCTTTAGTTGCCATTTCTTTCTGCACCTAAATCAAATTTTTTTTTTTCAAATTTTATTATATTTTTATAACTTTGAAAAGAAGAATTATCTTTACATGTGATTAGTAGTGATGATCAATGGAGCATTTTAAATATTGTTACGAATTCTGTGTAAGAACACAAAAAATGGTGTAAATAATTTATATCTAGAAGTGTAATACATTTATCTTACTCTATGTAGAATTTATTTTATGCTAAAATTGTAATATTCGCAAACAGCACAGTTCCTTACGTTACAATGGCCATTCAATGGAAACTTGGTGAAATCTTGGCGATAGAGCCCACTTAGTATTATTCTTGGCGACCATGTTGTTGACCATTTGTGGCGAATTCTGACAGTATGGTTTCTTCTGGAATTTAGTGGAGAAACCTACCAATATCACGATGTATGACGCAAGCAGAGTTTTCGAAAAAAAAATTTGTGAAGCATATAAATAGGAAATCACTAGCCTCAACTGAGTTAGTTTTGTTTTGCCTAGCGTTTAGTTGGTATTGATTTGAAAGTGAAGAGTCGACCAGCGAATTGTGATTACTTCGGCTGATGAATAGGACAAGCGTATGCTTGCGAGTAATCTGAAAAAATACTTGTATTTTAGGCACTGATAGTTGTGTCTGAGCTTCGAAGTAGGTGTGAAGACCTTCTAGAAGGAACTCAGTGAATGTAAGAACTGTACCCCGTATAAAAAAGATTCTTTTTTGGCAATAAATTTCTTTCCCTCTTGAAAAACTGTCCTGCTCTTTAAGACTGATAACATAAAATCCTCGAACTCCGATCTACGGAACAATATATTTTTGGTATTATTTTATAACTCTAACTATTGTAACATGCCAACTGCGTGTGATTACAATTTACTAGTTTAATTCATATCCACCTTTGAAATAATTAGTTAAAAATGTATATGGAAAAATGAATACAACTATCTGAGAAGATACGATGATTTGTTAAATGTAAAAAAATTGATTAATATAATGGGAACCGAAGGTGAACAGTTTTCTCTTTCAGATGTGGTTAGGCGTCTCCAGCTTCTGTCATCACATTTTCCCGTGAACACACCTCCCCAGGAACTGGTGAAGCTCTCTTGGTATATTGCTTCAATGTGGGTTGGTTATCTTCATCACAGGAGCAGGATACGACAATGCGATTATATAAACCTCTTCGCTATAATCCAACGATTTTGTTTCGGACATGGCTTCAGAAAAGTCATATTAAATGACGTACAGGATCTCAATGGAATCTCCTGCTAGAACTCTATAACGGGTTATATTTGCAATTCTTACTAACCTTTCAAAAAAAATTATTTTCAACAATGCAAGATTATAAAACCGTATTCCATAAGCAAACAAATATTAATGTTGATGAGCGTTGCTATTTAAAGTCAATTAAACAGATATAATTTGTGGAATTTTTGCCATGCTGAAGTTAAAGTGTTGGGGGTAGAGTATATTAAGCTACTGGAGTTCAAGTAAACTGAGCAGACGAGTCCATTTTGGGACGATTAGCATAGATACGGATTTCATCTTTAAGCTAAATATCAAGTGAATTATTACAGAATTTTTAGTTATTAATTTGCCAGCTCTCCTAACTTAGATCGAATTTAGTTAGTGATCTGGTAGTCATAAAAAAGTGTCTGTTTAATAAATATGTCTCATCCTTTGGTGCATTTTAACACTTCCGCGGTTGGAGTTCGCGACAATATCTTGAGAGCAGTCATTTTACCACGTCGGCCTTACCGGTTCGGAAAGAGTGCTTGTTTTCTCTATGGCAAGAGTATCCGAACACATATTATGACTATGTCTGAAGCGAAATGTCTGTACTGCTACCATTATTACAACCTCTTCTGATACTGTACTAAATAGACAAGTGACAGTGATATATATATATCAGACAAATATCGTTCAAAAATTAACTAAACAACAAAATGATATTTTTATCTAGATTGTGCAATTACCTATTTGCCCCGAATTAAAACAAGAAATAACAGGTTTTACAATTATACTATGTTAAATTTATTTTATACTCATTTGTCGAAGACGCATATATACAAAATCACAAATTTACAGCTCGAGTCAAACGCTCAAAATCATCCAGGTGTAACAGATGGTCGTTAGTTTAGTAGTTGAATAATATTTTACATGATAGAGCATTAAAAGTATTTTCTATCAAGACCATTTGGACAATTAAAAATCTTGGAACAAACATGATGACAGTCAATCCATTTCCTTAAATTTTAAAAACAAAAAGCTGCATTGGAACTTCAATGTGGTTTAGAAGTTAAATGAAGTTCTGAAATGAATCAATTTTGGATTACCTGTATTAGTAATTTACTGTGATAAATAAGAGAATAAATTTTATATATTGTGTGATAAATATTATTTTTCTATAATTTATTAACATCCATATTATAATACATTTTTCACACAAGAAGATTATTTTTTTATACTTATAGATATTGCATGTGTCTGCATTAATATTTTCTGATTTACTTCTTATATAACTGTTGAAAGAGAAAATATTAAGATCAGAAGCAAAATATATCTCCAATTTTACACAGCTGTTCCTCCAGCAGATTCTCTAACAAGTTACAGCACAGAAATGGATGAAATATTTATTCGTACAGGCTTCTCCTAAATTAGAGGCCTTAATTTCACTTAACTCAATGCAATAAGCAGAAGGAAGTTTCTCTAACTTCCAGAGTTCCTCTACATTAATTACCGAAATTGCAGTGAAAATTATTAATTGCCTTAAACACTTTCCTTCTTTCAGAATACGTTGAGCTTTTTACACGTACACATTTGCATTTCTCATCTATCATGATATGATATTCCACATAAATTTAAATTCCACGCTTTCTGGACCTTAAAAGACATCCGAAGAAATCATAACATCTAAAATGGATCTAATCTAAATGGATAGTTAATTTTTTGTTTTGCGATCACATGTGCATTTACTTCTATCAATAACAATATCAATTTTAAAAATTTTAAACTATATTTATTATTTGAAATCAACTTATCTGTGAAAAGTTATTTATAATTTTTTAAAACCTATTTCGTTGCTTTCTCATAGATGCTTCAGAATTTTACTAAAATTATTTTCTAAAACTATTTTTATTTCTGTTTTCTATTTTAACTTTTATATCCATATTTTTTAAGGAACGTTACAACATAATACATATGTTTGTTTCTTCTATATAATATCAAAAACATGTTTACATGACTAAGACTATTTTTTTTCTTTTTATTATATACTTATGTTTATTTTTCAAAAAAAAATTACTCATTTGCTTCCATTTCTTTTCATAAAATGTTTTCAAAATATTTTGTTTATAACACTGATTTTTGAACGATCCATATTGTTTACATAGATAAAGATATGAAATATATATAAAAGTATCATTATATATATATATAAAAGTATCATTATATATATATAAAAGTATCATTATATATATATATATACTAGTTGTTACCCGCCCGCTTCGCTGGGAATTTCATGATGTTTTATAAATTTTTACTGCTTATATATATGTATAAATTATTGATATCTAAGTCCTGCATTAAGAATTCGATTGTATTGAAAAATATACTTATACCTGTAACTGTCGCCTGTTGATAAAAAAAAAGGGGCAGAACTCATCTAATTTGTGTTTTCTAAAAATCTCTAAAATTGAAGCATAGAATGATGTTTGCTCTTTCGTAACTCAAAAACCAAGTGGATTCCCGCAAAAACAATTTTCGGTGGATCTCTACTCCGTAAATTGACCATGCAAGCCAAATTTCAAGTCTAAATCTAACAGGAAAAAAAAACAAAAGTTTTACTATCAATATCCCCGTAATCCCGTTGAGAGCCATTTTCCAAAATAACCGCTCTTAGCGGATTTCAACTCAACAAAAGAAAAATGCAAACCAAATTTCATTATTATAGTCCTTGTAGCTCGAAAAAAGTAATTTTTTTTGTCAATACGTCCAAGTAACCCCCTGCACCCCCCCCAGAACTTGATTTGCTTAAAATACATTCTTAGTGGATCCCTATTCAACAAAAGAAACATGCTTAAAAATTTTCAAGTATATGGGTCTAACAATTAAAAACAGGAATTTTTTTCTGTAACTCCTCTTGACCCCTCGCAACCCTCCTTGGGGGTCAATTTTCGTTTTACTCTTTGTTAGAGGAACATGCCTACCAATTTTCAAGCAGGATGATCAAATAGTTTAAAATGGAAATATTTATCAATTACGCCTCTTAATCTCCCGAAATTAAACTTAGTAGTTCATATTCGCGAAACACATTTTGTACCGGTTCTCTACTTTACGAAAGGAATCTGCTTATCAAATGACTGTGCGTCTAATAGTTTAAAAATGGGGATAATTATCTATAACGCCACTTGAGCCCCCGCAACGCCACTTCTGGGTCTGTTTTCACAAAACCCATTTTGTAGGGGAATTGCGCACTATGAAAGGAATCTGCTTAGCAAAATTTGAAGACTGTGCGTCCAATAAATAAAAATGCAAAAAAAAAAAAAACTATCAATAACGCCCCTTGAACTCTCGCAACGCGGCTTAGGGGTCGATTTTCACAAAACACATTTTGTAGTGTATCTCTATCCTATGAGAGGAATCTGCTTACCAAATTTCAAACTGTGCGTCTAATAGTTTAAAAATAGAAATAATTATTTATATCTGCCCTTAACACCCCGCAATACCCTTGAGGGTCAATTTTTCGCAAACCTGTTTTGTAGCGGATATTTACTCCATGAAAGAAACATTCCTACCAATTTTCAAGCAGGGACGTGAAGTAGTTTAAAAACGAAAATATTTATCTAGTACGCCACTAAATCCCCCGCAACGCTATTTAGAGGTCTGTTTTCACAAAACCTTCTTATTGCTGATCTCTACTCTATAAAAGAAATCTACTTATCAAATATAAAGACTGTGCGTCTAATAGTTTAAAAATGAAAATAATTATCTATAACGCCCTTAAGTCCCGCAACGCCACTTGAGGGCAATTTTCACGAAACCCATTTTGTAGCGTATCTCTACCCTATGAGAGGAATCTGCTTACTAAGTTTCAAGACTGTACGTCTAATAACTTAAAAATCGGAATTTCTAACGCCCCTTAAACCCCGCCCCACAAACAATTGCTGCTAATTT
>BMAO01000845.1:0-30729 GCA_019973975.1 Trichonephila clavata
TTTTTATTTATTTGTTAAACTAAAGATTATGAAACTGAAAAATTTCACTTCCAAAAATATTGTTTATATACTAATTTAATTTAAAAAATGAGGTGGAGTTCAATTTTTCTTGCTAAACAAAAAAATTTCAAAATTCTCTATTTAACATTATAATCAAAATTCTATAGAAAGTTTTAAGTTATCATACATTTATATCTTATACCCAGAAAAATTACACATTAACCAATAACAATACCTCACATTACATAAGGTAGTCGTCAAATATTGCAAGAAATCTTTCAATTTCTCCACCTTCAACCTTACGTAAACCTTTTTAGAATCTGCGATTATTTCCCGCTATCTTCAAACGGCATCGATAAATACCTGATTATAAATCAATTCAGAGCGAATAACAGCAATCAAAAACCACTGCAAGAGTTCTAATCGCGACGCTATCGCAAAAAAGGGCGACAAGAAACAAACACCCAGCAGCGCCAATGTTGATTTTTCGCCAATCATTGCCAGTCACGATATCCAAATCGTGATCTTTCATCGTGATTTTATGCCTTGAGAAATCACGCACGAGGCGTTGTGGTAGGAGGTGTACGCCCATTCTCAGGCTAAGAAGTACGCCCTGCGTTTAGCAGCAACAAAAAAAAATAATAAATTAGAGAGAAAATCGTATGTAACTCTTTCCCCTTTCCAAGTCTTTCTAAACTTCTTGGATAATAATAATAGCCAGAAAATGAGATAATAATTTCGAGCAATTAAGTTTACGTGTGATTACGCCGTCAGTGAAAGCTGTTATCGAAAATTCTTAACGTTTTTCGACCCGATGAAAGAGATTTTAATCGCTCGGCGTAGTGATTCGTTAAAATTAAAGCTTTAGTAAGGATATTGGGAAAATATGATGTTGTTGTTGTTGAAAAGGAAGGGGGGAGAGGGATTGCCCGGTGGATGTTGCGAAATTTTAGCTTTTGTTTTTGATTTGTCTTTATCTTGTAAACATAGAATGCAGCTATGTTTATGTTTTGTTGAATTTGGACACTAAGTATACCTATCTATCAAAATAAAGCAGCATAATTTTTTTTTTATTTTTTAAAATAATCGTGAGTTTTTTTTTTTTTTTTTTTGCTTTTTCTAGCAAATGAAGATGAATTCTGCTGAATATTTCTATTTTTAACACCCGTTTATAAGCTTCACTTGTATGTAACGGAATCTTTGAGCTCAACTTTTATCTACTTTAAAAGGTCAGATTAATTCGAAATTTTGCTTTTTTAAAATTATTGTATTATCATCGGTCCTGGACAACCAGGACCGATGACAATACAATAATTTAATAATTTTGTTCCCTTGTCCTGATCACGATCATTAGGATTAACGATTTCCCATTTTCATACCCCATTCCCGTATATGGCAACTAATTTCAGTTTTGGTGACCAAAAGATTAAATTACAACTTAGTTCGATTAACTATGAAAGGGTGTTTTTTTTTTTCTCATTTTTTTTAAACTATAATTTTTTACAGCTGTTTTGGTACAATGTTACCGAACTAGACTTTTGGGTAGAGAGTATATTTTTAGACAGAAAATGCCTCAATAATGATGCAAATTATTAATATATAATATTAATTATATAAATTATAATTCTTATATTTGTTGATTCTTCGGTTATTATCAAGGTAATTTCTTCAGTCCAACTTTCAATCAATGGGCCTGCACTTAGCTGGCAACTGTTGATTAATTTCTGGGTAGATAATGGTTGCAAAATCACTTGGAATGGATTTCAAGTCACTGTGGAATTATGGGTACTGAGTTTGCTGATACACTGGCTAAGGCTGGTTCTGACCTTCCAAAACCTAACCTTCAAAATATCAAAAGAATCATCAATGCTAGATTAGAGACTCATTTTCGAGACTGTATGGGGAAAAGAACTGGAGCTCCTAAACGGAAAGTGTCATTCCTTGTGAGCTGCCTAGACCTTTCGGTGTCGATAACATTAGAACTACAACTGGACATGACTCTATGAAACACTAGTACAGATTAGGTCTCCTAGAATCCCCAACTTGCCCTGTATACAATGCTACAGACATGCGCGCCGACCAATTTGATCCCTTGTTCCGGACTGGGAGATGTAGCAACAGCTTCTTCGTATTTCATGATGTTGCATGAATAGATACTGTTTATAAATTAGTGATATCTACGTCCAAGCATTAGGCAAACATTTTGATAACCCTCACCTTTTAATTTAAAAATACAGGACTAGAATTCCCAAAATTGCAGTAGAATTATCTTTTACACTCTCTGCATAAAAATCCCTTCTTCCGAAGTAGATTTCCGCCAATTCCATTTTTAGTGGATTTCTACTCGACAAAATAAACATGGTAGCCAAATTTTGAGCCTAAGCCTAATAGTTCAAAAACGGAAATTTTTTTATCATGCACCGTAACTCCCCCTCCCCCTTCCCCCAATTTCAGTTAGACCCGTTCTTAGCGGATTTCAACTCAAAACAAAAGAAACAAGTTGTTCGAAAATGGGAACCGTCCTCAGCTGATCACTACTCCATTAAAGGAACATGTGTGTGGGGGGGGGGGGCTCTAAAATTTCAAGTCTACAGGAGTAATAGTTCAAGTACATGAATATTTATTTATAACACCCCTCAGCCTCTCGCAACTCCCCTCGGAGGATGGTTTTCACAAAACACTTTCTCAGCGGATCTTTAGTTCATGAAACAAGAATATGCCTGTTGATCTAACAGTCCCGGAGATCTCGTTATGATAGAGTTGATTTTCTCTTTTATATGTATAAATAAAAATTATTTTTTTAGAATTGGGCTGTGTATTGGTATTTTTTACCTTTGCAGACCTACTTCATTCCCCAGGAGCTGGTATTACTTTTTAGTGCGGCACCGTATAGGCGACACCAATTGCCGCAAGTAATTTTGACGCCCAATTTCCTCCCCAGATGGAGGCACCTGAGCTCTGACGATGCGAAATTGAACTTAGGAATTTAATTTTGCCGAGAGCACCCAAACCAAACGGGTACTTCAAGGGATCTTTTTAACATGCCACATAATCATACGACATGGCCGCTGTCGATTTTCTGCATCACGAAAATCCACCGACTAGGGCTGGGGTTGAACCCGCAACCTTGGTGCAGAAGGTCAGCGATAAACCAACTACGCCACCCAGTCGGTAAAAATTCTTTTATAACTAGCAATTTTATCAAAACTACGACATTGGAAACGTCATGACTTATCCCACGAAAAAGCGAAATACCATGGAACCGGCAACATAAAATTAAACCAAACGATATCTTAAAAATCAGAAAATTATATTTCGAATGATATTTTAAAAATAACCAAATTATAAGGCATTAAAAAAACAAGCAGAATATAATCCAACGATTAAATTAATTCCTGTTTTTTATTGTTCAAATTATTTCTTAGGTCATATATATCTTGTTTTTTTTCCAAACAATCCATGCATGTCTTATTCTGCCAGTCACTGTTTCTTACTCGTGATTCATTATTTAAAGATTTCAACTTCTCCATTATATTTTGATTGCTCAACATAAAAATCAATTTCATTCCAAACTTCGTGATTTATAGCAGCCTGTTTTCAATAAAGAATACAAAAGACCTTCAATTTTGTTTCGATTCCATCATTTCTATAATGTGCAGGAAGTGAAGTGAAATGCGTTTAAAAAGAACTCTTTTAAATAAGAATGATGACGCAAGTGCTAGTAAAACGTATTCAATTCAAATGAAGAATATTGAATGGAGCCATTAAATTTTCTTGCTTCGTTAAACATTTTATATAACAAGGACATTATTTAACTTCTGTCTGTAAAGCATTTTACATGTTCATGGACTTATATATGTTTAACTATTTACATTCTTATTTTTCGACGAATATCATTACAAGCTCTCTAAAAAATGACGCCATAATGGTTCTTGTCATCTGTTGTATTAATCTTCATTTAAGTTTGTGAATGTATTTGCTGCCTTGATATTTAAAGTTCTAAGCATCTTCCTCGAATATATATATATATATACTATTGTATATCTACTTGATTATAGCAAAATACATCAAGAAATGGGGGGGGGATATCTACTGTATTTAAGTATGATAGGGCGTATAATGCACTATTTTAACACAAACAAGTAATATAAAAAAAATATTTTAAATCAATTCCTGCTTAGGTCAACATAGAAAAATATTATTTCAGTTACTTTTTATTAAATAGTTACAATTAATATAAATATGTATATACACATGACAGAGTCAAAGTACTGAGTGACAAAATAGAAAGTGCTTTTCCTTGCAAATTTCCATTTTCCTTCCTATATAGGGTGATGGACTATTTTCTTGTTTGTTACTGTTTATTCATTAATTAAATTTAATTATTCCAATAAAATAGTTTAAGAAAAAAGAAATCATTTTCTCAGAAATTAGGCCATCCCATGGAGGATTTGAGCCCACGACCTTTGGATTAGGAGTCCAACGCGCTATCAAAAGCACTGCAGGGACAATACGATCGATTTTCTTTTCTATATATGTTATTGGGCTATTATTTTTCTTTGTTACTATTTATTCATTTCTTTTATTTAATTAATGAATTAATATTTGAAAAAACTGTGTATTAACATTAAGTATCATCCACTAGAAGTTTAAAAAATGTATTTGAACTTGATTAATAATTGAAAATTTGAACAAGATATGTATTTCTATTAATAAATATATATAGGGAGAATGAACTAATAGTAGGAATTGAAAAATTAGATCACAATGTACTGGTGAGCGTTATACGTAGGATATAAATATAATAGCTTTAAAGATAAAGAAAAGATGAGCATAAAAAATAGATTTTTGCATATATCTAACTATTTGTGTATTGAGAAATGAGAAAATTTTTTATTGATTCTTTCTTTGTACCGACGAATCCGCCACTCCCTTTCTTCCTATAGCACTCCTTCTTCAGTCAACTTTGTGTTCACGTGTGAAAGGAACTCTCTCCTCTCTACACACAAGATGAAACGAGTTGACTGACACAAAGTTGACTTCAGTGAAACCGGCCTTAATGTCACCAGGTCTCGAATCCATGACTCGAGTCACGAATTCTACCTCTCACCTCTCAGCCACTGCTTGGTGTGGTGTTTTTGATGCCATTTCATCGACGTTGTCGGATCGAGATCCATGAAATTCAACGTATCAATGGACTAGTTTTACGTCTATCGTTATCCGCAGGTTCTATCCCAATTTTGAGGTAGAACACCCTGATAGGAATGGGAGATCAAGCACCTCCCATCTTTCTTACATCTTCCACTACCTCTCGAGTGGACTCTCCTCTCGACGAATATTTAGAGTGTCCCCATGCTGCACTGTCACAATACTTTTACAAACATCCATACCATCTCCGTGATTCGAACGAATATTTAGTTTACAGCCATGCTGCACAGCACGTACTTTTACAAACATCCGTGATTCGAACGAATATTTAGAGTGCCCCCATGCTGCACAGGGGTACCATACTTTTACAAACATCCATGCCATCTCCGTGATTCGAATGAATATTTAGAGTGCCCCCATGCTGCACAGGCACTATAATTTTACAAACATCCATACCATCTCCGTGATTCGAACGAATATTTAGAGTGCCCCCATGCTGCACAGGCACTATACTTTTACAAACATCCATGCCATCTCCGTGATTTGAACGAATATTTAGAGTGCCCCCATACTGCACAGACACTATACTTTTACAAACATCCATGCCATCTTTGTGATTCAAACGAATATTTAGAGTGTCCCCATGCTGCATAAGCACTATACTTTTACAAACATGTATGCCATCTCCGTGATTCGAACCCAGGCCCTTTGGCACAACACTCAGCGTCATTAACCACTATACCGAATGGGCGACTAACTGCTTGGTGTGGAAGTCTGAAGAAGCAAGAAAGATTGATTGTTAACAGGGATGTCTTAAGGACCCGGAGCCTAGGGCCTCGGCCGCAAGGGAGCCTCGGCTCGTTCTGTATTCAGCCTTAAGAAGATCATTAATCGAATAATTTCAAAGATTATGATGGATTTCCACTCACATCGATCAGTGTTTGGGGATTAGAATGAAGATCAGTCATAATCAGCCAAATATAATTTATTAATCCTTTAGTAAATCTCAACATCCCAGGTTAGGAATTGCACCTATAAATAAATATTGGAGCAAAAGCGAGATAGACGAGATATTTAATTATGATTTGAATTACTTACTTTTGGAACGTTTTGATAATATACGTTCTAAATAATCGTAATTCTGTTCTCAGCTATTCGACTTCTAGTCGATATTAATCTAATTTAAATATATCTTATTGACTAAATCGTCAATTATCAATCTTAAATATTAAGTAACTAATCGACGAGTCACTCTCGACTAGCTTTCCACTACTTAACGTTAATCACTAACTTTTATCATCTAACTTCTAACCTCTCTCTAACCTAAAAGTTAATACTTAAATATAAGCCTTAATTTACGTAAACCACGTCTTCTTTTTCGAGGGAAAGTTTTCAATAGAACAATATTTAAAGAAATAGTTCTTTCCCAAGAGGATTAGTAGGAGGCTCGCGAATAGATCCGTTACAAGGTCAAATGTTATTGCTGGTTGTATTTTCCGAAAAACTGGAAAAACTGGCTGCATGTGATGACCATCGTCCACGTACAGGCCTAGGCTTACTACCATACACCATTATAACTCATTCAGTTTAAAGGCGGCTGGTACGTGTGATTGTAAATCATGCACATTTATTTGTTTCGGGTTACTGCTTGTACGAGCATTTGACAGCGAATGCTATGTACTCTCAACTTTTAAGGGTCGTAGGAGGGCCTACATTTGCGTAGAGGCCCAGGGCCTCAAGAATTCTTAAGACGTCTCTGATTCTTAAAACTTGTTACAGTGCCCTCCTCCCTCTTCACACTAATTAAAAACAAATAGTGTCAGATTTTTTGTTACACTTTAACCTTTCTCAAAAATTTCCTTTATTCTGTGTGTGACTCCTATCATAATATATCTCCATTAGATCATGTTATGGAATGTAAATGCTGTGATTAATCCAATTAATAATGTCGATCGTCTGTATCATATGATGGGAAAGCCGATCACGAATAGTTGATTGGTTGCCTACTGTCTGAATGTACTCCCTCGCTTATTTACGAAGTACACATTCAGCGCAGAGGAGCGTGTTTGTGATATATGTATACATGCTCCTTCGATGTAAACTCAGCACGTATTACAATGTCGCAGAATTATCGAGATTTCGTCGAAATGTGCCTTCTACTTAACAAATGGCTTTGATTCAATGATATTATTTGTATTAAGACAGAGTAGAGGTGTTTTCGTGCTGGTATAAGAGGAAACGTTCTTAATTAAGAATTTGAGGAATTCTTGGGATTTTGAGACCTCAGAAGAGAAACGTTTATCCCAAAATTGTTTAAAATATTTTGTACAATGATTATACAATTGTTATTTAAGATATATTGACAGTTTTTTTTTAAGTATACTAATCTAAACTGCATCATAACGGTTATTATATCAGACTCGGGTTGTAACAGGTCTACTCACGTACCTCCTACTAATAATCCTGTTAGGGAAATTTTTTCTTTAAATATTATTCTATTGAAAACTTTCCCTCGAAGAAGAAGATGGGAAGTATGCAAATCAAGGCTTATATTTAAACAATAACATTCAGGTTCGAGTGAGAGAGAGGTTAGAAGCTAAATAATACCAGTGAGCTATTAGCGTAAAATAATAGAAAGCTAGGCGAGATTGTTCACAGATTATTTACCTAATATTTAAGATTGACAATTTGTCAATTAGATATTTAATTTGGATTAGCGTCGGTTTGAAGTATAACAATTCAGATGTATCTTAGATTGTATGGAATGTGTATAACTAAGACATTCCTAAAGTAAGTCATTAAATTTGTAATTAAATATTACTTGTATCGTCTTTCTCGCTTTTGCTTCCATAATTAGTTTAAGGTGCATTTCTTAATCTTGGGTTGTTCCTATTTGTTAGGTTGTTGAGACTTGTAAAAAAATTGTGTTTATTTTGACTATGGCTAAGCTTCCTTCTAAATCCCGTACACTGATGGATGGGGTAGGCCGTCTATCACTAGGTTTCCTAGTATACAAATTAGCATAATGAGGAATTCTGAAGAGTATTGATTGATAATTGATTATTAACGCCGCAATTTGAAGCAATACGACTGCTATTCGGGAAACACCCAAAATAATCGATCTCACTTTAAAGAGCTTAGAGCTGTAAACTTCACCTCTTTAGAAACAACTACCTCCAAAGTGAAAGGTCAAGTGAAAAGAACGCATTACTCTCTCCAAACTTGTCCTACGTGAGAAATTTCACTCGACAATTTTGAGTCTGAATCAGTCCCTCTACATCAAAGATGGCCAACTTTTTTGTATAGTAGATCAACTTTTCTCAATTTAAACGGGTTGCAATTTATTTGGAGCAGCGCCTCTTTCTGCAAGTTGCAAACAACAAAGGACAGGAATAAAAATTCTTAATAACTGACCCGAATAGAGATTCCTTTCATCTCAATCGTCATCTAAGGCAAGCACGGCGTAGCTGCAGACCGGTAGGTCAGTGGATCAGATAAATGCCCCTACCTTGGTCAACAGCTTGTCGTCGAAGTGGTGACCCATTAATTGAACACTAGATGGCAGAACAGCCTAACGATACTGGTTGATTATGCATTCATTCCATAGATTCTAACTAAAACATTCTCAATAAATCACGACTAGTGATTCAAAACGTCAACTAGATCCGCCATCTGGACAAGAGATTGCCCGCAGCATCAACGATAAAACGTTCGAACGGCACTCAAACCTACTGGAAATGTGTATAACAATTGCAGAAATTGGTTTAAAAAACCTTCTCTCAGTATCATTCAGAAAGCGAAAGAGAAAAAACAACTTTCTTCTCTAGGAAGGGGGTATGCAGCGGTGTCTCCTCCTGCAAGTCGCAAACAACAAAGGACAGAAATAAAAGCCCTTAACAACTGGTCCGAATAGAGATTCCTTTCATCTCAGTCGTCTAAGGCAAGCACGATGTAGCTGCTGACCAGTAGGTCGGTGGATCAAATAAACACTCCTGACAAGGTCAACAGCTTGTTACCGAAGATTTGTTGTCATAGAGAAACGAAAAAATACCTTTACTATGATGCAGCTTATTCAGGGTCTGATCTAAAAGCTAGCTTAGCGACCGGCATGTTGCCCCCTTCCCTCACCTGGTCTACAGGATGGATTTTTAGTGCCACCATGATTTTAATGGATTATTCAACAAAATCGACGCCGGCCACAAGTTCGCGATCATGATTTCTCAGATACTTTGGTCACTGGAGACTAAGACTTCAGCTACTGAAAAGTACGTCGTTCGGAAAGGGAGCAGCTCTATGATGGGGAATCTTCAAAAGGATCTGGAACCAAATATCTCATTTGTAAGCGAAAAAAAACTTCTGCAAGAGTTGCTTATTCACAACAAGAAAAAAAATTAAAAATTATCCATTGTGTATAATTTGCTTATAGTTATATAAAAATTTGTCTTGGTGCTAGTGCCCAAGTAATAATGCACCGAAAAATTGGAAGATGACACAAAATGCCTCGCAATATTTATAAAAAGGGCCTTAAAATACTGCAAAGTTGTCTTAAAATATTATTAAATTTAAACCAATTTTTTAAATGAATAACACAATTCATTGTGACTTCATGAGTAAGGATCACCTTTTGACTGCATGCGTAAGGATGGTGTATGGTGGTAGGCCTAGGCCTGTACATAGACGACGGTCATCACATGTAGCCAGTTGACATATCGTCCGAAATTCCCAGTTTTTTGAAGAATACAAACAGAAATGTCATTTAACCGTTGAAATTATTCGAAAAATGATTTTATTAAGGTTGAGTCTAGAAGGACACGAGGCCTATCATTTGAGCTGAGGCCCTCGACCTGTGTCCAGTTGGCCCATGCCTTAGGACATCCCTGCTCTCAGGTATCTTCCGCTTCCACAAAAAGGCCCTTCAGCCAAAACAATTGTCCTTCCCTGTCCTAAGTCACAATCCAGATGGTCAATATATAGCTTTCAGAGTTCAAAAAAATAAGTCATTCTTCCATTGACTATAATACATGTCAGAACTGTGAATAATAGATCAACTTAGGTAGGTGCAGGGACGTCTTAAGGCTTCTTGAAGCCTTGGGCCCATACGTAAATATATGCTATGGGCCCCTACACAAACGTAGCCCCCCCCCCTATGACCCATAAAAGTAGACAGAACATAGCATACGTTGTCAAATACTCTTACAAATAATAACCCTAAGCAAATAAATGCGTTTGACTTACAATCACACAAACTGGCTTGACCGACTGCAGCCTTTTGACTGAAGGAGTAATGATGATGTATGGTGGTAGGCCTAGGCCTATACACGGACGATGGTCACCGCATGTAGCCAAATGACATATCGTCCGAAATCTCCAGTTTTATGGAGAAAACAACTGGAAATAAAATCTGACAGTTAAAATTATTCTAATCATGATCTTATTAAGGCTAAATTGAGAATTAGACGAAGCCTCGATTGTGGTCGAGACCTTGCGCCCAGTTGTACCATACCTTACTACGTCCCTGAGAAGATGGCTATTATAAAGAGGTAGACTTTCGGAAATTCTAATTCTTATCTTCTAAATTAAACAGCTACATTGATTTAACTTCATGTTTTAAACAGATATTATTTCATACAAGCCTTATATATAACTAAGGCATTTACAATTCCATATTACATATGGAGATGATATATCGCCTTTCGGTCTAGCCTACATTAAATCCACATTTTTCCATCTCTCCGAGGTATATGCCAGTCGAAAAATATCCGTCTCTCTTTGCATATCTATTTCGAAAACTGACACTTCCTCAGAATAGGAGGGTTATTTTTCCCTTACAAAGCTCACATATGCTTCATTTATCTGGCATTCCCTATCTCGACGCACTTTGTCAGCAGAAAAATGGGAGGGTAAGGTATATCCAGAGATGAGGGGGAAGAAATACAGCCGTCCATGATTTCTTTTTCGGTTTTGGAGTAAGAAAATACTCCTTTTTCGTCACATTTGACTCCATTGGAAAACCACCTTTTCCATCCAAGATGGTATTCTCAAGAAATGTGACGAAAAATATTCATAGAAATGACTTTAAGATGGAAATTCTGTTATGAATCGAACGACGTGTCGAGTTTCAAAAAAAAAAAAAAGAAGAAGAAAAACTCTGATAGGAATTTGGTTATCGGGAACGTCACAAGATGGCGTTAGTATTCGTTTAAATTCTTGTTCGGAATTGAATAATGGGATTTTTTTTTCCTTCTCTTTCACTATTTCGTTCTTTTTTTTACTTCTTTGTGTGGTTCTTTCTTTGGATAGAATTTATTTTATTCAGTTTGAACATAAAATTGTAATCGGAAAACTGAAATAGGGAAGAAAGATGAAGCTTATTCTTTTTTTTTTTCCTGCTTTTCCCCCCTTCTGGTTTATTCAGGATTAATATCCCCCCCCCTTATATTTACAAATGAGAACAGACTGAATTGAAAGAATGGAAACAATATTTCATTTCTATTTTATTTGAATGCCATTGGTATTTGAATTTCAGATGTATTTTGTTTTGTTAAAATTCATAAAGGCAATTTCGTTCGCTGGTTCGAGAATAAAAAGAGAATTGTTGCTTATTTCATTTCTGATAATATATTTATGTTCCCATTATCTTTTTTTTACGATATCTTTTTTAATTTACATTTGAAATTTATTTCTGTGATATTGAGAAACATTTTATTTGCTTAAATGTATTTTTTCGATGTAATTTTTTTTTCAAAAGAGTCTTGATGTATATTATTCCATTACATTTGAATTTAAAAGAATGTTAATGAAATTGCGTCGGAATGATATTTTTTAAGCTGTTTGCAATTATCTTTGCTTTCAAGTAATGTGTGTGTGTGTATTTTAATAAAAAAACTTTCTCTAAAAGAAGGAAATACGTAATTTGAACTTGTAAGTGTACAATAATACTACATAATAATGCGTGAGACTTTTAATGTATTTTGCCTGCTGCTAAATCCTCTTTATAATTCTAATAATAATAAAATTATTTTTACTTATTGTTCACCTATTAAAGATATATGGACATGTGTGAATTTTAATGTTTAAACTATTGGTGTGGTACAAATTTCCTCCTTTGTATTTAATGTAAGGTTAACCTAAATGGTAATGATTTTAAGAAACTATGAGTTTGTAACCACTTTTCCAATTTTGTCGTCAACAAGAAAACTAGCGATAATATCCGATACAATAAATTCATTTCGAATGCATTTGTAACAATCCCCCTTCCCGTCTACCCTATGACGCGGCTAAAGGTGTAGGAGGAAGTGAAGGATGATTCGACATGATAATTTCCAATTAGTTATTCAGTACTTTAATTAACTAAAAAACAAATAAGAATAAATAGGATGTTTCCGATTAGCTAACAGAGGTAAGGAGGTGAGAGTCGCTTTTTTTGAATACTTCTAATAATTTATCCACGTTGTATTAGCCAACCCTCTACCTTAATATTGCTTTAAACGGTGGATATGAATCTAGATATAAACCTCTTTAATAATTTAAATATCAAAACGTACTATAAAGGTGACTAATACTTGAACTGTAGGTAATCTTATCTTTTAATGCTTAATCCTTCAATCTCTTTATAATTCTTTCCTGTCTTTATTCTCTCACTCTGACTTACTAACTCTCTACCGCATATATCTTCCACTTATATCTCACTTTGTCACCTTTAACTAATTAACTTTCTAACTAACTCTTTTAGCAAGCGAACCTGAACTACAGAAAATAAACTTAATTTGCATTTCATATTTTCTTCTAAAGAAAAGGTTGTTATTTTTCATAGCCTCAAAGATTTCCCAAGAGGGTTGGTGGAAGGACGCGTATAGATCCGTCACACATTGATTAAAAGTTATAGTGAGGTTTCGTCAACTTTTAGAACATTTAAAGGTACTTTTTCGTTTTGCTGGAGCAAATCTCTTCAAGCAGGTTATATTGGTGCAATACACAAAAAACACATATAAAAATGTTATAAATGTAAGTTCTCATTGGTTTTTCATCTATTTTTAATGTTTTATGAAAAAGACGTCACTGATATAAAAAAAAGAAAGAAACGAGTCTTAAAGTAGTCGCATATGATGTGTAACATCTGACGTTATCATGGTAAATAAACAATAGTGATTTTAATCATGAAAGAAATGAATCGGTTATGACTGGAAATAATTTTCAATCGAATAATTACATCTTTAATGAAAATTTTATTTAATTAACACAAGGAGTAATGCAGTTTTTTATCAAAAATATTTATTATTGTTCAATTTGGGGAATAGCGGAGACAATAGATTTATGAAAACTAAAGTATGACACATATACTTGTGATTTCAAAGTATTTAAAAATTGTTGAAAAACGGCGTCAATAACAGTACCACTGTTAGTTGTCGAAACATTTCGATTAGTGATCATTTCGAGCTTGAGTTCATCTTTCAGAAAAGCTATGAGTGGCTCAGCTTCTGGCAAACTGAAGTTAACGTAAAAATCACCACTCAAAATTATGGGAAGCGAGTGATAGTTTTTTTTAAAAAAGAGCAGAACCACCTTCGGTATACGGTAAAAGTACAAAATGCAGAAATTTTTTAATTTTTTAACTGTTTGATTCGGAGAAATGTATGCGACCACCAAAATGACAAGACTTGCTGGTATGTGCGGTAGGCGGGCGTCTTAATTGCTGCTACAGTTGGACCCCCAGACGAGGGTAGCGAAGAGACACCATCAAGCGCATGCTTAAAATTAGAAATATTAGAGAAAATCAAAAAAATACCCTTTACTTAATTAATTAGTTTTTTTAAATCGAGAAATCTTTTTTAATCGCAATTAAAAATATTATATTGACAGTGACAGGAATTAACCTCAAAATATGAAAATGATAAGCACTTAAATATTTATCAAATAATTCGATATTACTTACTCCTATTTTTTTTAAGAATGATGAGCTTTGGCAGACGCTTAACAGGAAGTATAATTATTAATATATAGTTTACACATATATAAATATATCCTCAGATTTCACACACAACGAGTCCTGAGACTTTGAGAATTGAGCGTAAGAATCGCAAGTTTATTCTGGATGAAGTCTAATAAGACTTGCTGGTATGTGCGGTAGGCGGGCGTCTTAATTGCTACTACAGTTGGACCCCCAGACGAGGCTAGCGAAGAGACACCCCCAAGGCGCTGAATTGGTCAAATCAAATAGCGCGCGCTTCTCCCGACTTCCTGTTACGCATTGCCGTCCCTTTTCACGAAATCACTCCAACAAATATCCAGCAACCGAGAGTAAAGATGTTACACATCAAAAAAGACTGCGACTTGTTTTAGAAATGTGGTGGTAAAAGGTTACCAGCGGGAATATTTCGTTCGGCATCGGTCTTATCATTTTTGGCGACTTTATCACTTGTACCAGCGAAACGGAAAAGTACCCACAAAAATACAATTTACATAATTTTGGCAATACATTCATAACATTAGTAGCCTATATAAATGTAGCGTGATTTCTACGTTTTGTTGTGATTGGTTTCATGCTCCCCATAATCGTTAAGTACCATAAAACAACATGATATCGAACAATTACAGTAAAATAAATTTAACGCAAAAGCGCTTAAGACGAAATATTGATTTACACGAAATAATACAAAGGTCCCGACAAATTACTATGTATTTTCATGCATTTTTTTTCTTTTAACACGATATGAAAATCGCTAACACGATAAAATACGGAAAACACCAGCCGCGAAGGCTAGATTTAAGAGGGGTTTGAAGTGAAAAAAGGTGGTTTCCCATGTTTTGTAGAAAGAAGGCTAACTCTCTCTCTCTCTCTCTCTCTCTTGACTTTGAAATTCCCTCGGAATAGTCTATAGCCTGTGACACGAGCCAATTTTATTTATCTAAGCTACTTTCACCCTCCAGCCCTACAAATGCAACACAAAAACATTTCATCTCTCATCAGTTGACTTTGGAATTCGGTGAGTACACCGTAGTGTAAATAAAAATCAGTGAGTTTGCATTATTTTTTCTATTTTAGAAGAATATTTTTGCGAGCACATAATAATAAAGATCTCAGTTGGAAAGCAAACTGCTATTTCGCTTAAAATGAAGAGGGAACTTCTTTAGGCTTCTGATCAGAAACAGAAAATAAAAACGGAAATCTCTAAAGATAATTAGAAAAAGAGAGCAAATTACGTAAATGTTTGAACGGTTTTTATTAAATACATGCATGTACACATATTTATGTTTATAAAATATATTCTAATAAACTTATTTTTGTTGAATATATGTTTTTTTCCTTGCAGTATCCTGTAACAAGAAATTCTTTTAACACGAAAAAATATTTTACCCCCCCCCCCTCCACTCAGCACTGATGTTAGCATCAATAATAGATTGAAATATGAATTTGAAAAGATAGATATAATTCTTCCAAAGCACAATTTTCGAAGAAATTCATTTAGCAAATTATTTCATGATAAAAAAGGTTTTCATTAAGATTTATTTCAATTAGTTCATTTCAAAAAAAGGCTATAGCAGACAATATTTTTTAAGTAGGCATATTTTTTTAAGTAGATAATATCTTTAAATTTAAAGCAAACAAATAAAGAATCAGTAAAAAAAGAAGCTTTCAAGTAGTATATTTAAAGTTATGTATTTTAAGTTAACTCAAGCTTTATATATTTTAATTTAACTCAAACCTTGTATATTTTAAAGTTAACTAACAATACTCAATTCAATGACTTTTAGTTTACAAGGGCAATGGAAATTGTGCTTGTCTTATAAATATAGAGAATCTATAATTTTAATACGAAACTTCACATGTCAAAAATGCTATTTACAGAAAATTACAAAAAGTTCAACACCTGCGCATTACATAGAGTTTACGCATTATATGCAAATAAAATTCTTTCAAAAAAATTTTGTTTGGATTTTTTTTCCCTTTCAAATTTGCAGAAATGGTTTTTTTTTCTTCTTATTTTTTAAAAATTACTTTAGAAATTAAATTATCTACAGCAATGCTTTCCAACCTTTTCATCCCCGCGGATTGGTCAATGTTTGATAACTTTAGTGCGGCCCGCTGAGGGAGGGGGGGGGGAGTTGATTGTTTATATTTTAGATTATTTTGATTTAATAATTTTAATTAAATTGTATTTAAACATGTCTTCAGAATAAAATACAGTTGCATTAAAAATGTTATAAAGTGATTTAACATGGATTATAAAGGGATTTCTAGAAACAGTCGCACATACCCGAGAGAAATACGCCACAATAAAATAAAAATAATTGTATGTTCCTTGTCTGGCCCGGTATTATTTGATTCATGGGCCACTACCGGTCCGTGGCCCGGGGGTTGGGAACCACAGACCTATAGTATATTTATTTATGTTTTAAATTATTTTAAATAAGTATGTCCAACATATATAAGGATGAAGTAACCCTAATTAAATATTTTTTGATGGATATTTTTATAAAGGAGGAGATAAAAAAAAAGTTTGGAATAAAATTATAACTATCCAAATTAAAATTAAGAATGTCAAAGTTAAATGAATGAAAAACAAATTTCACAGAACACATGAAACTGCAAAATCTTGTTCATATATTTCCCTCTCCTTCAAAAATCGACGTGATGAGGTTGTTTGGAGAGGTCAGTGCACCTCCCAAGTGTCGTCCTCGTTACCTGAACATAGCTCAAATTTATGAGGCCTGTTGCCTGTAACCCTTCTGATGCTTTATAGCGTGACAGTAACAGGCGCTCACACTCATTCAGTCACTGAAAACTTCAAACATACAATCGACTCAAAATTAAAAATTCATTCTTAAAAGCTCATTTATCTTCAAACTTTGTAAATATGTCATTTCCAATTGAACATGGAAATATTTTTCTAAATTAGAATTCGATCAATCGATTTTTAAATTGTTTAATTATAATCAAAGTCACAAAAAGTTAATATTATCGGGTGAGTGAATATTAACGTCGCACTCTTCAGCTACTCGAAGGCTTTTGGTAATGGACCTCGTAATTTTGAACTATGGTCAAGTGACGACGACGACCGCACCTAAGCTGGCAACCCCTTCTCCTAACTTCCCCACCATACCGAGGCGGCCGCGGTAGCCAAGTGGTCAAGGTATCGGATCATGGCTAGTGTGTCATGAGTTAGAGCACAGTACCACTGAAGACCCGCCGTTAGGGGAGCGATGCGCATTAAATCTGTCGAGAGCTCAAACGTCCTCCCGTTGGTGTGGTGTGGTAGTTAGAAGAGGGGTACCAACTCAGGTGCCATCCGCGTCACTTGACCATGGTTCAAAATTACGCGGTCCGTCACCAAAAGCCCTCGTGTAGCTAAACAGTGCGACGTTAATATTCACTCACTCACTCCACACCACCATACCGAGGGAAGTACGTTTGTGCCTCGGAATATTTAACGGTCATCGGTCCCCTCAGTACGGTGGGTCTTCAGGAGTACAGGCTCGAACCCATGACACGCCAGTCCTGAATCCGTTACCTTGACCACTAGGCTACCTCCGGCCACAATTTCACTACCGATTATTTTAAATACCTTTGAGACTCAATACTCTAACGTGATATAATGTGAAATAAAAAGCTATTATAGGTCTCCTTATTAGTTTACGAATTGGTCTTCAAAATTCATCGTCAACACTCTAATGCTCCAAAAAATAAAAAAAAGTGAAAATATTATTTTTTTATTTAATTATCTTAATTAAAACATTTCAGATATTGAGTATAATTTACTGAATTTTCTGTCAATACAAATCGCAACTTTCAAATATTTTCAGTGTAACGCTAGTGTAAACATTCATTCAACAAATAAATCCAAATGAAAGACCATCAGTATGACAAAGTTATTGGAAAACACTGGAGAAATATTGGCGAAAAGTTGCCAAATCTGGCGATCCTCACTAAAAAGCACATTGTTGCTGCATTGAAGAACGCAAAATGTGCACAACTCACGTTCGGTTCAAATGTTCCTCATGGGACTTAGAAAGCGTTAGTTTCTACGAATCTAAAGTGGATTAGATTTCTATTTAGTGTTAAAACTAAGAAAGCACGTAGAAAGAATAAAATTACAGCCTTACTAAATTTTGTTCAGTCGCATTCTTTCCCAGCATGTCGTTTTACTTAAGACTACACAGTTTATATGCATTTCGAACGCGCCGGGCGCTTAAATAAATTCGACTGTAATTTCCCTTGTTCTGCGAGGTGATATTTCTCAGTAATGCAAATGGGGTAAATAAATATCAACTTAGCATAAGGGAACATCGAAGAATTTTGGGTATTGTAGAGATTAAATGTCCCGTTTGGAACGTTTTGGTTCTTGTTCTAAGTATTTTTCTTTTTCTTTCTTTCTTTCTTTTTTTTCCCGGTGGGAATCGGAGGTTTGATCAGCATGAAAGAGAAGAAAAAGTTTTTCTTTCAGTAGTGGAATTTTCTTTTCGTAATATGATCTATCAAATTAATAAATTTAAGGATTTTAGATTTTTTTTTTCTGTTAAAAAAGCTTGTATTTTCTTAAAATTTAAAACGAGCCTTACAGTAGTCGAATATGATGTGTAACCTCTGACATGTTATTGTGGTAAATACGCAATAGTAACTTAAATCCTGAAAAAAATGAATCAGCTATGATTGGAAATAATTTTCTATTGAATAATTATATCTTTAATGCAAACTTTATTCAATTAACACAAGGAGAGAGTAATGCAATTTCTTACAAAAAAAATTATTCTTGTTCAATTTGGGGAAGAGCGGAGACTTGTGATAACCATAGTGTAGTAGCTAGCTGAGGACCTTGTCAGATGGGTCACATGGATGGGCCGTGAATTGTGAGACGTTAAAAAACCTCAGAGTTATTGCGATTTTAATAGGTGGAAAATAGTTAAATAAAATAGTGGAGCATCTACCTCATCATCGTATCGTATATCTCGTGATACGACGTAATACTATCGAACCTCCAAATATCAAGACCCTAGCTCAATTCCAAAGGGGGGCAAAACTTTTACCCAACCCCACAGGAAATTTTAGTGCTGGAGCTCCCCTAGACCTACCAAAAGAGGGCTAAGTGGATAAATGGATGGGTCTCGTCTAGGGAAACCTGGGGTTTAAATCTCAAAGCAGACTCAAATACATTTCAAGATATTACAGATTTAAAAAAGTTTAAAACGTTAAAATAAAATACAAGGAATAACCCTATAAGCAAGAAATTCGGTGAGAATATACAATGGAGGCAGAGAGATCGAATGAACTAGGTCCGAGTGGATTGAGAGGCTCAGGTGTCAAGCTATTGGCAAAATGCTGTCCAGGGGGGAAGGCGCCCGGGGGGTCGAGTCCTTGTACTTCCTAACCAAACAGGTAGTATTATCGATCCCCCTAATATCAGCCCCATATCATCCAATAAATGGTACCATAGGAATAGCATGGGGATTGATATTTTAGTGTGTTAGCCCTCCCCTGCCCAAAACAGGTCATCATTTGTTCAAAAACTATAAAGGGGGAGGGGGGCAGGTAAAGTCGATCGACACCACCGCGTGCGCTCATTGGTCAAATCAAATAGCCCACGCTTCCCCGGTTTCCTGTTACGCATTTCCGTCCCTTTTCACGAAATCACTACCACAAATATTCAGCAACCGAGAGGAAAGATGTTACACATCAAAAATTTTAGAGCAATGAACAATGTCATATCAGAAAACCTACTTCATTATTCCAATCACTGGTGTGGCCAGTCTTAAGTGGGCCCTGTATCAAAATTCCTTGGGGGCTCTATTGGGGATTCCCTTAGTACTGCATGTTTTTTACAATTACGCGTGTTGGGACCCCTATCGCGTGGGGGCCCTCTGTATCATTGATATGACTGATATGGCGGTAGCTACATCCCCAATTCCTATCTGTAATAAGATGGTTTGAAGAACATGGGAACCAGTTTCTCACTCTTCCAAATTCCAGCTTATGATGCAGTGGCATACTCAACGGAGGGGGGTCAACCTCCCCCTCTCATAGATTAACAACTTTTTTCATCTTTGTGTTTTTTACCATGTGTTTTACCCCAGCTCGCCCGATCGGAGAGGGGAGGTAGGCATTCTTATTCCTTTAAGACCCAAAATATTTTTATCCTTAAAAAAAATTCTTCTGGTTATGAACACTATAGTAACCCCAATGACCCTGGAAAAAATGGTTAAAAAAATGTTTGCTACCCCCCTCCCTTCCCTTGTCTTAAAGGGTTATGCTGCTGTTATACTTTTATACTTTACTGTTTTCAAAATGGCGCTGTTTTAAATTTTTCTTTCAAATTTCTCTAAGGGAATCAAATCTAGATCTAAGACTTTGTTCCCAGTTTACAGTATTTCCTTCTTCAATTGGGCCACATATGAATGTACAACTTTTCTCGCAGCACACACATTCAATACCAGTTCTATTGTGCTTCTAACTTCAACAACAAATACTTCTTGTGCCTGTACACCATTTCCTCCATATACTTTCAGCTTGTGCAGATATCTGTATTTATGCGTCTTCAGCGTAAGCTGTTATTGGTGGTGGGGCGGACGTGATGCTGTTTTGAGAAGAAGGGCTGTCGCGGCCCGAAGGTCGCGGGTGTCAAAGAGTTCGAGAAAGAAGCAGACATGATCATAAAGTAGCTAATTTTATTTAATCTACAGCACTTTATGGAATATACAAATTTATAACTTAACTCTCGGAGCAATATGAAATCCCAACCATTAGTCGGATAACTAGATTATCGAAAGTACTTATCTGGATGGAAACACCTTGTTATGATCCTTCTTGAAGCCCAATAGCACGGTCAGCTTCAGGGTTGGTTAGGTAACCCCTTCCTGATGGATTCTCCTTCGACTATTAATCGACTATTATTACCTTAGCAACAAATAATATAGACTAACTATATTTATTCTCATCAACAATCATGGCATTTAAACGTCTCGTCTTTTTTTTTTTTTACACGTTTAATGTATATGCGAAAACAATTTGTTTCGAATCAATTTATAATCATTTCTTTTTTTAGGATTTTGGTGTATTTTGTTCTTATTATATCTTGTTATAATGCACACAACACTTACGTGGCTTAATCGAGGCATTGATAGGACAGATATTATTAAGTCTTAAATACAGGAGAATAAAAACAGAAATATGCAATAAAATAAAAACTGTTCTTCTATGCTGTTAATATGAAAAATATTTTTTAAAAATGCATCATTAGTAATGATGCTATATATCAAACAAAATTATTCATTCATCAGTTTTAATTCTCTTTAAAGAAACTTATGCATTCAGTTTTTTTTTCATAATTATTTGTAATCATCTTATCAATTAATTTTTTTAAAACTAATAAACTAAAATAAAAAATTTTGATATTTTATATAATTTGTGTTCAGTATATTTCAAGGATAAAATTCCCATTTAAACCTCACTTAATACCTCATGAACCAATAGTACTGATAAAAAATTCTTTATTTATATAAAGAGATTACATATGTCTAGGAGTAAATTGTTTCAAACGTACTTTTGTCAAATAAAATTCGCAATGACTTTTATAAAACTTGAATTTCATTCGTTGTTTCTTTTAAAAATAAATATATTTTGGTAAAAAATATTATTTGCAACTAAGTTTAGCTGGAGCTATGATTCTGATAAGCATCATATTTCTTTTTACTATTACTCGTTGTCTTTCTGATCTTTCTTTTTAAAAATTCAAAATTTTGCATTTGAAACATTTCTTTGAAAGAATTTATGTTTCTAGAAAACAATATAAAATAAGAAGAAAAGAAAATTTAAAACATGAGACAATTCTACAGCACAAAAGGAAAAATTTCTTATCATTTTTAAAGTTCAAAATACATGTAATGTTCGTAGAATAGGCGATTGTGTTATGAATAGAATTGAGAAATGTGTTCGAAAAATAAAACATGTATACTTCTAAGCCTAAAATGCTGCATAAGAAATGTTTCTCTTCTTCTTAGAATTAATCAAAACAAGGTATCGTTTGCTTATTTATTATTTTTTTTTTTGTATTTTTATTTATTTATTTTTTTTTTTTCGTATTTTCCTAGAAAATATATAACAAATTCAAGGAAATATAACGTTTCACTTTAAACCATAGGTAATAAAAACAAAAAAGAAAGTAAAAAACAGAAGTAATAAATGTAGCTACAATATAAAGAATGGCCAGGGATTGAGATACATTCTTTTGATATAGTCTTTTAAAAATGAAACAATTTTTAAACAAGTAATATAAAAAAAATTTAAGTCAACTCCTACTTAGATCAAGAAAAAAAATTATTTTAGTTACTTTGTATTAAATAGTTGCAATTAATATAAATATGTATATACACTCATGGACAAAAAAAAATTAGCGCACCAAGAAGGGGTCGTCAAAATGAAACGAAGTTTTACATACGTAATGACTACTTTGATATAAGTAAATGATAAGAAAATAAAAAAGGATCATTTATTTCAGAGAAAAAGGCAAAAGAGCGGAGGATTTAATACGCTGTTGAACCCCCTCTAGCGCGAATGCACGATGCGACACGATCGGGCATTGAGTTCTGTATGATGTTTTGAGACATTTCGTTCCCTATTTGCTGTAACCTTTTCTCTAGTTCGTTCAAACTCGTGGGCCGTCCCAAATGATCTAGATATGCTCGTTTGGAGACAAATCTGGGGATCGGAGAGGCCAAGGAAGGGTGGTAACAGTACGGAGACAGTCTTGTGACACCCTTGCCATGTGATATCGAGCCTTGTCCTGTTGGAAAAATGGCTCCTAGGAGCCGTTGCATGAGTGGCAACACATGTGGTTGCAGGATATCATTGACATACCACTGGGCTGCCATGGTGCCACAGAGCAATACTAGGGAAGATCGTGTATTTTAGGCAAAGGCACACCATACCATCACACCAGCTGTAGGAGCGGTGTGTCGCTGTAAAGCAAAGGCCGGATTGAGGCGTTCACCACGGGATCTTCACACACGAACACGATTGTCATAACTGCTGAGGTTGAATCTGGATTCCTCGCTAAAGACGACCGGGTTCCATTCCGCTGCAGTCCAGTTTCCTCGTGCATGGCACCACTCCAAACAGAGGCGTCGATGGGTGGGCGTCAAGAGTAGCACACGTAATGGGCACCGAGATCCCAAATGTCCTTCAGCCAGGCGCCTTCGTATAGTTCGAGAAGGCACAGGGGCAAGTAGTGAAGGTGCTACCTGTGCCGGGATGTCAGCCGATGAAGCAGTTGGCTGTACGCGTGCATTTCTTACGATGTGGTGGTCTTCTCGACGACTGGTCTGCCGAGGGCGTTCTGAGCCTGGTCTTCATGTAAATGGCATCTCTCGGATCCACTGGTCCCAACATTTCCTCGCAACACAATCAAAGTGGCCTAGTTGACAAGCTACTTGTCTAGATGACCCCTCAGCTTCCATCATGGCGATGATTTTTTAACAAAATTAATTTTATCACATTCACGTTTGAGAGGTCAGCGAGTACATGTACTGAGCCTCGCCCTCTAAAGCAACACGAGGGCTATTGGTGATGGACCTTGGTCAAGTGATGAGATTAGGGCTGAGATGTCACTCCTATTTAAATTACCACACCACACGTACGAGAAGACTTGAACTACAGCAGATTTAACGTGGATCACAATAGCGTAGCTAGTCATGAATGGGCCACGTATCAAAATTCCCTGGGGCCCTTTTGACCTTCTTTCTTTCCCTTAATATTTTAAGATGGTTCTACTTACACATGTTGGGGTTTCTGTTGCTTGGGGGGGGGGCGTATCATTGATTCAGTTGATACAGTGGTAACTATGCCTTTGCTTATTTTGCACTTTGAATTAAGAACGAAAGGAAAGATCTGTAGTAATAAAAGAATTTATGTGAGCACTCGGTGTAGTAAGAAAATAATAATAGGAGGGTCACTCTGAAATTTTTTAGATACTCCTAGGTTTTTAAAGGTATACTTACAAAATTTTAGGAGTGTTCAAAGTAGTCTCCACCAGCATCAATACACTTTTGTAGAAGAAGTTTCCTCAGATTAAATGCCTCAAATCATTCATTTCTAGGAATTGATGAAAAATGCATTTATAGCCACATCAATCTCTTCATCTGAATGAAAACGACGTCCTCGTAAGTTCTTTTTTAGATTAAAGTATAGCCAAAAGTCACACATAGCTAGATCCGGAGAATAAGGTGGATGCTCAATCAGTTTAATTTATTTTTGTTTAAGAAACTCAAGTGTTAATAGCGCTGTATGGGAGGATACAATGTCATGGTGAAGCATTCGTTCCCTAGCATTCACTTCTTGGAAAATTCCTTGATGACATTCAGGGGTATACCAGTTTGCTGTTACTGTCCCTCTAACCTGTTGGCTTTGACCAATCCCATACTTCTGAAGAAAACGGCATACATTTATTTTTTCATTGATCGTTGTCTTTTTACCATTGTTGACGTGGAATCATCTTCAAAGACCCATACTTTGCTTTCTTGACATGTTGGAACGTTAAAAGGCAGCATGTATGTTTCATCACCCGTTACACTCTTAGAAAGGATGCAGTGGCCCCCATCATTTAGCAATTTAAGGGGTGTTTTACTGATTCTGACACGCTCCTCTTTTTAGTGCTCAGTTAGATTATGGGGAACCCAACGGCATATTACTTTTTTTCACATGAATAATTTTGCATATGGCTGCGGATCCAAAGTTAAGTTCCTTCTGTATCATTTGGTTGGCACAGCTATTATTATCCATTAACATTTTTCGTATGACAGACACATTATCCGGGATTATTGCCTACCACGCCCTTCCTGTGTGTTCTTCATCCTGAAGAGAACTGTGACCACTGCAAAATTCTTCAAACCATCTGAATACAGTAGCATGACATGGAGATTCATCACCAAATGCTAATTGCAGCCGTTGAACGCATTTCTCTTGATTTAATCTAGCTTTAAAATCATAGAAAATTATAGCATGATAATGTACTCGCGACAACTCCATTTTCTGTTCTGTCTAAAACTTATTCTACGCTAAACAAAACTTGAAGTAAATCAGTAAAAAGTCGTCTTCTGTGTTAAAATAATTTGTATTTTCAAATTAAACCGTGCATTTTGTTTTGTAACTTTTCGTCTGCACGTATCTCAAAAATAATTTGTAGAAAAAATTACGAGTCATAACAATTTGCACCTCAATTTTTTTCTTTCTTTTTTAAATTCCTTTTAAATTTTTTTAAATACTATTTTGAAGCAATTATCCATATATTAGTGATATGACATATTACGTCATAATTATCTTATGCTTTACTTTATCCCTCTCGTGTAGTTTTTAAGAGATCTTTGCATGTTTTTTCCAATCATTACATTCATTCAACATTGTATTTATTTGTTTGTTTTTGCGGTGAATTACATTCGTTTTTTGAATGAATACTTGCTAGAAGGTATTTTTTGAATAGTTGCATTTTATATTTGTCAAAACGATTTGGATGTTTACAATTCAACTTTTGCATTTATAATGTGATTTGATTGAAACTATAAACATTTTTCAATTCCTACTATTAGTTCACACTCTCTATATATTTATATATTTATCTAGTTTAAAATTTCAATCGTTAATAAAATACATTTTAAAGCGCTCAATTGAGCTGAAATTTTAAATGCACGATTATTTTGGATGACAATACGGTAATTTAATTATAATTTATAGAAATTAATTGATTGAAACTTATTCAAAGAATAACAAATGCAGCCACGTTGGCATCATTTCTGGCGACTTAGAGACCATTTTGGCGACTTGTGTCAAAACTTGTAAAGTTATTTTTTCACATTTTAAAGTTCTCATTTGAGCTGAAATTTTCTATACACTATTGTTTTGGGTAACAGTACGATAGACTGTTTACATATGATAACAGTACGATTTCCGACTAGCTGCATAACGCGGTGTTGCACGGTCTTTTTCGAGTGTATAATTTTTTTCCCCTTTTTTCCTCAAGGAAATTTCCAATTCCCTTCTTGACGTCAGCATTTCCTAGTGATTACTGTATTTATGTCTCTAAAATTCTTTTTTTTTAAATTTCACCCACTTCGTCCCCCTTCCCCATTCTATTTTTAGACCGAAATAGGAGGGGGCAGAAATCTTGAACACACTTCAAAGGTAAGTGAATTCGTAATTTGCATATAAAGTTCAAGCATTTTTCTTTTTGAGGGCTTAGTTTTTAAGTTAAAGTTTCCAAATTTCGCTCTTCGATAACAAAGAATGGTAAATTTAAAACAAAAAGAAAAGGTAAGGTAGAAGTTGTTTAAATAAAGCCTCAAAAAACCTTAAAAGACGAAAAACACACACTAAAAAAAATTTTCATTCCCATGTTTTAAGTAAAATTTTAATCTTCGGCCAAACCACGGATAATAAGGTTTGGCACACGGGAAATCATTTTATCCCTGATTGTTCGGACTTTTTTAAGTGAACAACTAAATAAATTCTATCGATTTCAGTTCTGAGTTTGTTCGCTTTTTTTCTAATTGAAGATCAAAATGACGAGAAGATTACTTATATAGTTAAGAACTACTAGTAAAGATTTGCAAAACAGAAAAATAAATAAAATAATAGAAATAAGTTTAAATAAGTGAATTCACATAAATCTAACATGAATGGGTTCTTTTTAAATAAAAACTAAAACGAAAAGAAGGAATTGAGAATTTAAGAAAAACCTAATAGATTTTAGAACAAAATTAAGTTTCGAAAAAGTTATTTTATGGGTTATTTCTGAAAAATTTTATCTCTCTCTCTAAAAAAAAGTTTTTCGTGATACTGTAATAAATCAATTTATTTATAATATATAGTTAGTAAAAATGGGTCGTAAAAAGTTGAATTTAACTGAAGAGGAGCTCCAAGAACGATTTGCCTCGGGATCCCCACCACCACCACCACCTTTCAGCGCTTTCTCAAAAAATCCGCTGTCATAGATTGTGATGTTCCATTCGTGAAAGCATTCATATAGCTGCCAATTCATCAAATTTGGTCGCCGAAAATGAAGCCAACTTGGCTGTGTCGCCATAATTCGCCAAGTTTAACGCGGTTATAATGTGAGGGACAGCGTTGCTCGCGAACATCACTTTTATCATAAAATAAATACAACAAAAAGTAATATTACCTTATTAAACATCTAGATATAATAGAACTACATAATGCATATAACTACAAAATACATGCAAATTACAGTTCTACAGTTTGAGTAATGAGGGAGAATAGGCGTATAATTTGTACAATGAGGGCTAGTTCCCCGTCAGGTGGACAAGGGATACCCCCTCCCCCTTAGTTTATATAATTCGGGATCAAGTACCTAAAATGAGATGTTTTTAAGTAAAAAAAAAGCAAAAGTTATTTTAAAAATCATATTTTTTGCACAAAAAGCAAATAATATTCACTTTTGCCGTTGCTTGGACTTCACTCAAAAATAAAACTCTTGTATAGCTTTAGAACAAATGCAATTCTAGTAAAACTGACTAATCATTGTGAATAAAAAGTTATAATTTCTCATCATAAAATTTCTATCGGTAAATAAATCATTAATAAATTGTTTAAAATATTTGATTACATCCATAATTTCTTTAATTATAAACAGTAAAGTACATAAAAATAACCGTAACTTGTCCTTTAATTCTTCATTACAGGGAAAAGATATTTAAAGGAGTACAACAAATCAACACAGTTTAGAAGTTATCATCATGAAAAATTCCTCGAATAATAATTTTAAAATATAAAATCCCTAAAACGATTTAAACATTTAATACAAAAATAGGCATTACTTAAAACTCTAGAACAAATTCCACAAAGTAATTCCATTGATATTGTCATTTTTTTTTTAAAATCGAATGACATAAAAAAAGTTATTACCTTTATAATACTACAAATGAGAGAGGGGATATTTTTAAAAAAATACATATAAAGTGCGGTCTTTTTTTTAAAAAAAAAAAGATAGTAATCAGCTTTTCTAATGATAAAATGTCATTTCGTTCTGATGTTTTAACCATTACCGTCAAAATTTGCGTTATAAAACTTCATTGAGATAAAAACATAGGATAGTATGGAACTTTAGTAATGTAGTTTTATAGTTCTTTTTAATGAATAAAAAGCCTCGAACAAAATATCTTTTCGATTACAATCTAACCAGCGGTTTTATAGCTCTGTTACTTTGTATTTGTGTCTTTTTTAACGTGGTTCTATTTTACTGTTATTTAAGCTCATAGGAAGAAAAAAAAAGTTTCTCTCTTTTTTTAAAATTTTATTTCGGTAGAACAACGCTTAGCCATTATCAAAAATAAAAGAAACAGTACAGTTGAAGTGAACAAATGAGGTAAGTTAAAAAAATAAAACAAGCAATCGGATATTTTTCAAACGATTTAGTTTTAAATATTTATTTACGAAAGTTTAAAAAAATAGTCCTATTCGTATTTTGCAAAGTTCAATCGTCTGTTTTTTTTAGAGAATGTAAGCTAATTATACAAATTTGTTATGGACTCGATACACCTGACGTCATAATCACGTGATGATATACAAAACAAATAGCCACGTGTTTGATTCGACTGAGTATTTTGGCGGAATTTTCGTATTTACATCTACTATCAAAAACAAATGAAAGAAGTTGTTCCAAAGAAATTTCGACTGAAATGTGTGTGTACTTTTTAATTATTTCATTTTCAATATTTTTTTTTGTTTTTATCAAATACGCTGACGATTTTTAAAGTTTTAAAAAGAGTCTGAAATATTTTCTGAGCATTTCGAATTCGAAGAATTTTAATTTTGCAAACATACACAGATCAGGGTACCACTTCTGTGATCTATTCTGAATGCTCTGTATTTGTTAAGTATGTAGTTGATTACCTACGTTTTTTTTTTTTCAATTCCTACTATTAGTTCAAACTTTCTCAATATTTATTTATGTTCAAATTTTCAATTATTAGTAAAATACATTTTAAAGCCCTCGATTGAGCTAAAATTTTATATACATGATTATTTTGGTTGACAATACAGAATTTAATTAATAAAAATTAATTGATTAAAAGTAATTATTCTTATAATTATAAATACATCCATGTTGGCATCATTTTTGGGGACATAGTGACCATTTTGGCGACTTGTGTCCAAAATTAAAAAGGTTTTTTCTCACATTTTAAAACATTCAGTTGAACTGAAATTTGAAACACATTTGTTTTGGATAGCATTGCAATACTTTAATGATAATTAATAAAAATTAATTGTCACTTAATGTTGTGATTCTTCATATGTATACACATATTTATATTAACTATAATTATTTGATAAAAAGTAACTAAAATAAAATTTTTCTTACCTAAGAAGGAATTGACTTATTTTTTTATAATACTTGTTTTTGTTATTTTAAGATTATTTTCGACAATTTTACAAGCACTACAGACAAAAATTTGAAACTGAACTGTCTTAATAAAGAAATTTGTTCTGTTAAATTTTATTGGAATAAAAATCTCACTCTTAAATTTTTGCCATCCATTTAGTAGCAATACAAAATACTTTTTAATTTATAGAAATATCATCATAACTTTGTTCATTTTATTTCCTAACTGTGTATATAATGTTAATATATATCTATGCATTTTCTATGTTGCAGTCATTTGAAATTTTATTGTACTGTATGTTGATAAATGTGCCGACTTCAAAGCATTTCAATTTTGCATACACGAAAAAACAAACCAGGGTTCTACTTCTGGACCTGTTCTGATTTTATAACTGATGAATAAGTATGCAGTTGAACTCACCTACATGCAACATTTTGAAAGTCCTTACTCGCTGTGCTATTTTAGGTAAAAGATATGATTGATCGAGAATTGATTTCCAAATATAATAAATTAAGGAATTAAAAAATTTTAATTGAAATCTGTGTATAATAGAATATGTTTATGTCCATTTATGGAATATAAAATTCCTGCTCACTCTTACATGATCAAAATAAAGTCATTTTTGAATCCCTAATTCTTTTACAAAATAAATAAATAAATAATTGTAATATATTTGTGTGGTATCTATTAGCACAACATTTGTTTTTCGGAGTTTGACTGTGGTATAAACCTATCACACACTTGTACAATTTTTTTTACTATGTATTACAAATAAGCATTTATAGGTATTTGCACAATTTGTAGAAGATTTATCATTATTGATTAGATTTGTGCTTTATATCGATTTATTTTTACATAAATATAAAAGTTTAAAAGACTCATGAATATTGATATTATCCTGCTTATAAGTCCTGAATAAATTTTTCGCATTGAGTTACTTACAAATATTGACCCAAGAGTACTTGGATCAATTATATATTTATTGAGAATTAGGATCATGAAACCAAATCTGGCTTTATGTATAGACATTTGATTCAGTGGGATGTTGTTGCATTATACAGCCAATAACTGGAGCTGTTCCTTCTCATGTTTGAACTCACTAATAATAATAACATAATTTTTTTCAGTTCTTGATGTGTTTTTTGCTTTGCAATATTATTTGGCAGTTTAATACATAAGTTCCAAATTTTGGAATGGTATGGT